>JXCR01105107.1:249789-289071 GCA_002079205.1 Phalaenopsis hybrid cultivar
TGGCGATAAGTGTGTTTAGGACCAGTTAAGATAGAAAGGTTGCTACGACATAATATTTTATTTTTGACCCAGAACATGACTCTTGTATATTGTAACTACTTCCGGTGGGTTGATGACATCGACGAGGAACCTCCAGACTGTGATCAGTCGAAGAGAGATGCACAGATGGAGAGAAGATTGTAACGAATACTTAATCATCAATATTTTAAGTCAAATATTATTCTAGGCTTGCTAACCATTGTTGTTGTTCTAGTTATTGTAGTCATTTGCTTCAAACAACTAATTCTTTTTTTATGTATTATAGTAATTGAGATTGGTCTGTCAGTTTTTTAGCACTATGAACTCTTTTATGTTATTTAATTCTAAATATTCTGAAAATTGCACTTATTTCAATATATTATATCACAATAGATCTCTCAAACAGACACCTGATTCTTCATCAGCACTACTCTGACAGCTCTTGAAAAAGCTATGATTTTCCTGCTCGTTCAATCGCACATAAAATCACTACCGGGAAAATACATGTTTGCTGATCTTCTATTTTTGGCGCGCTCTTAAATGCTTGAGAGAAAAGTTCCACAATGGAGATGCGTGTTGCCGCAACGGAGCGTCTGAATGAGCTATGCTGAAGGGCGATTTGCCCTCAAAGAGAGCCCAACTTAACATAAAAGCACCCCAACCATTTCACGAGAGGTTCCTTAAGAGGAGGGCACAACCCCCTGCCAAAAGCTCACGTAGCTAAAAGAATAATAATAAAAAATCGAGAAAAGGGTAAAATTTGTCCCGTTCCATCGGATCCGAAATTTCGGCAGGGAAAAAAAAAAAGGAAGGCACAAAAAAAAAAAAAAAAAAAAAAAAANCTTAACATAAAAGCACCCCAACCATTTCACGAGAGGTTCTTTAAGAGGAGAGCACAATCCCCTGCCAAAACCTCACCTAGCTAAAAGAATAATAATAAAAAATCGAGAAAAGGGCAAAATTTGTCCCGTTCCATCGGATCCGAAATTTCGGCAGAGAGAAAAAAAAAAAAAGGAAGGCACAAAAAAAAAAAAAAAAAAAGAAAAAGTTAAGAAAAAGAACGCCGAAACGAACCCTAACCCTAAGCCAAGATTCACCGGTCACCGCCACCACACTACGCCGAGGGGGAGGAGAAGATCTTGGTCAGTCCACTCTTTCTTCTCTACTCGATTTCTCTCATGGGGACTCGCTACTTATCGCGGTGATGATAGGTGACCGATCCAAGCGGCGGACGACGAGCGGAGCCGCCGCCGCTGCCGGATCCGGTCCATCAGAGACGCCACTCTTTCCTTTCGAGCCTTCTTCCCAGGACCTGTCAATGGCCGCTCCATTGGTAGAGCCGGGGGTGGATCCCTACAACCAAGCGAGGAAAACCCTAACGGAGCGCTGCCCTTTTGATACCGAAGAGACGACTCCAAGATTTGGGACGCTGCCGTCTGCGTTGTCGGCTAATTTGAATAAAAAGTCGGATGGACGCAGGAAGCACCGCAAGATACAAGAAGATGCTGCCGGCAAAGCCGTCGGGCCTGGGCGGCCGCCGGCTGGTTTCAGTGTGTGGGAGAAGAATGAGGTGTATTTCAGGCCCATAACTTTGGAAGACATCGACGTTTTGGACACTCGTCTACCTTCGGATTCTTGTTTCTACATTCCCAGCTCGGAAAATGTTCTGGAAGAGGTTGTGAGGGATGAAGCAGTCCTTGGTGAGTACCCACCGGTTGAAATGGATGTGAGCACAAGCTCGGTTGTAGTTAAAGAAGAGTTGGAAAGCGTTAAGGGGGAGGCTCATACNATGAGTACCCACCGGGTGAAATGGATGTGAGCACAAGCTCGGTTGTAGTTAAAGAAGAGTTGGAGAGCGTTAAGGGGGAGGCTCATACTAAGCAAATTGATGGCGAGGTGACTTGTAGTGCTGCAATGCCATTGGAAGAACCTGAGGTGGAGGATAAAAAATCACTGAATTGGATTCTGGGATGCAAGCAGAGATTCCTTCTCACTTCGGGAAGACCTTCGAAGAAAAGGAAGCTCCTTGGTGAAGACGCAGGTTTTGAACAGCTTTTGCAACTTCCTCGTATGGAAGGAGCTGGAGCTGCGACGCGACTCTGTGACTTTTGTTGCTCCGGAGAAAGTGACGTGAAGTCTAACCGCCTTCTTTTATGTAATTCTTGCAACGTTTCAGTGCACCAGAAATGTTATGGTGTTCATGAGGTTCCTTCTGNTGCTGCGACGCGACTCTGTGACTTTTGTTGCTCCGGAGAAAGTGACGTGAAGTCTAACGGCCTTCTTTTATGTAATTCTTGCAACGTTTCAGTGCACCAGAAATGTTATGGTGTTCATGAGGTTCCTTCTGCGGGATGGCTGTGCTCATGGTGTAATTATCTGGAGGTAGTGGGAAGAATGACTCCAGGAAATGCTGATGATGGTGACGCCAGCTTCAATCCCTGTCTGCTTTGCCCGAAGGTCGGCGGAGCACTGAAACCTTTAATGGGGAACTTGGAAGGTGGTAAAGGGACAAAGTTTGTTCACTTGTTTTGCTGTCTCTGGATACCTGGTATGTATGTGGAGGATGTAGGGGCAATGGAACNTTTCAATCCCTGCCTGCTTTGCCCGAAGGTTGGCGGAGCACTGAAACCTTTAATGGGGAACTTGGAAGGTGGTAAAGGGTCAAAGTTTGTTCACTTGTTTTGCTGTCTCTGGATACCTGGTATGTATGTGGAGGATGTAGGGGCAATGGAACCAGTTATGAATGTCCAAGGCTTGCAAGAGACTCGAACGAGACTGGTTTGCAACTTGTGCAAGGTGAAGCATGGCACCTGCGTACGTTGTAGCCATGGTATGTGGCCTCTTTGCCCAGATGTATGCTCATTCAAAAGTTGTTTGGAAGAAGCCTGATTTTCTTGGGAGTCCTGGACAGCACTGTTATTTTGTCTGGACGTTTGACATTTGAATGCTGCTATTTTGATGAGTTTATGCACTTGTTGTGAAGAACATAATGAAATTTATTCCCACTTTTCTGAAAGCTATTGTTTAGAAACTTATTTCACCCAAAGATTACCTGTGTAGATCCGCTAGGCTTGCTTTTTTGCATTGCCATTTTTTTTGACACTTAGCATTTTAGTTTGATTTCCCAGTCCCTCATGGAGATTTGACTAGGATATAATTATAGTTAGGCTCTAATATGTCTTTGTATGACCTTATGCAGATGATTGTCCTAGTGAACCATTTATTCTTGAAAATATTTCTAGCATATTGGTCATGCGTTTTGTGCTTAAATACATTGTTTTTTCTAAATTATGACATACAAAACTTTTGTGGAAAACACGATGAAAACTCTACCTTGTGCATCATCTTCACAAACTTGTTGAAAATGGATGATGCATCTGTAGAGAAGATTTCCCATCTTAATGAGATGACAATCCTTCGTTTCTGGCAAAAAACCACAGCTACAAAAACACAGCTTAAATATCAATATATGAAGCCTTCGGTTGTTCTGGTGCATGTAACATAATGGAAATGGTTTTTCCTTTTATAAGGTGTTGATACTTGAACTCGTTGTGCAATTTTCAATCTTTCTTGTTTTTAAAATCATAAAATTTGTTTTCCTTAGCCTTGGGTTACTGTTGTTTTAATTTTTATGCTGCGCACTAGTGTGTTTTGCAACTAGATTTTTCTTATTGATTTTGTTTTTCAACGAAGCATAGATACCGATAAATGACACTTACAAGCTTGATTCAGAGATATGAAGCTTGATTCAGCGATATCATATAGCTGTAAAAAATAGGGTACATGATATCGTGGACATGATAGTTTTTTTACATGTTATTTAATATATAAGGTATGATCAAGGGACCTAATGAAAATATTTTCTTATTAAAAAGCATAGCACAATTAATTTTATTATTATATGTATGCCAAATAAAAGGTTTAGGGATTAATATAAGAAAAACTAACAGTGCTCTATGCAAAATTACATTTCAATATTTCATCATATGTACTAATTGGTATCAAATAATAGACTTTGGTGTTAAAAGTTAGGCATTTTTTTGTTAGTTTTTTAGCATACATTCGTGAAGGCGTACTATCATGGTTTATGGAATTGTTACAAAGTGAATTAGCAACTAGTTGAAAAGTTATTATTCTATTGTAAACAATAAAAAGCAAACAAAGCTTAAACAAACAAAAACAAAGCTTTATTATAAAAAAAGAACCAATTTTTTTCTTTATATTTTTAATATAATTATTTAATGCAAATTAAATAAAAATGTAACTTTTTTTTTTTGTGAAGATTTAGAGGAGAAAAAAATAGTTGAAGAATTAATAATAGATACTGAAATTAGGGTTAGGGGGAGTAAATTTAAAATTATGATTGTGAAAAGAAGAAGCAGAGTTGTTGAGTTGAAGAGAAATTCTACAGCAACATCACAATAGAGATGGACAGTGTAAGTGGTGTGAAATATTTAAGGAAAAACAGGTTCTGATGAAGATTATTAAACAAGGAGCAAGTTCAATGGAGGAGTGGGCAGCATGAAGTAGGAAACAATAGGCTTATAGTTATTAAGTGAGTTGATGACCAACTGGTAGGTGAAGAATTGGGTTTTCTTGTGGCTTAGATGCTAGAAGATGACAATGTTTGAGTAGAAAATGAAATAGGATGGGTGCAAAAATTTGTGTTTTATGATGTCATATCAAGCCATCCATAATTGACTTAATCAATAAATAAAACATATTGTGTTGTACAATTTTCCTATCCTGACCATTGCTGTTTCTGTGTTATTTTTGAAAAAGAAACCTTAGGTGTGATTTTCAGCATGTCAGACATATGCAAGCACAATATAATGTTTAACATATAAGGCATTTTGAGGTGTCCTTGTAACATAGAAGGCATTTTGAGGTGTCCTTGTTTCATAGACCATCTTTCATCACTTTTGTATGCGGAACATGAATTGTACGAGTATTTTGCTTGTAGATTTTTTATTGTGATTTTAGACAAATTAAGCTGATTGACGATTTCAAATTACTCTATCAATGAATGCACATCCTTTGCATTGTATAGAATTTTTTTCCATAAATCGAACTTTAATCTCAAGTCATACTGGTGACCACTTTATCATAAATTGTTACGTGTTACCCCAATTTTTTTATTTAAAAGTGGCAATCTATTTTTGATTTAGCCTTCTGAATGTTGCTGAATTGCAAATGATTTAAAAAAATTTATATTATTACGTTTTTTTACTTAAATGATAAAGCAGATGATCTTTATCTGTCAATAGGCATCTCAAATTTTGTCTATTCTGAATCAAAAGATTGGCAGGCGATGCCATTTTATATTTGAGCGAGAACTCTATTTTTGTTCTTTAAAAGTAGTGGGATTTACATACATTCCACACAATTCTTATAAATTTATGTATCTAACATATAGTTTTTAATATTCACTGATAACATTCAAATCTTTAACATAACTTTTCTAAAGTGAAATGCACATTATCATGCATATATTTTGATGTAATTATAATACAGTGCTTTAAATGTAAATATTAAAATTTAGGTGATATATATATATATATATATATATATATATATATATATATATATATATATATATNCCGCCGCCGCCGGATCCGGTCCATCAGAGACGCCACTCTTTCCTTTCCAGCCTTCTTCCCAGGACCTGTCAATGGCCGCTCCATTGGTGGAGCCGGGGGTGGATCCCTACACCCAAGCGAGGAAAACCCTAACCGAGCGCTGCCCTTTTGATACCGAAGAGACGACTCCAAGATTTGGGACGCTGCCGT
Organism: Phalaenopsis hybrid cultivar; assembly: GCA_002079205.1. Classification (NCBI taxonomy): domain Eukaryota; kingdom Viridiplantae; phylum Streptophyta; class Magnoliopsida; order Asparagales; family Orchidaceae; genus Phalaenopsis; species Phalaenopsis hybrid cultivar. Next base: position 255,597 of record JXCR01105107.1, read on the forward strand.
CTGCGTTGTCGGCTAATTTGAATAAAAAGTCGGATGGACGCAGGAAGCACCGCAAGANGCATTCCTCCACTTCAACCAACCAACTTGAATTCTACTATTAACATCCCCATCTATATCACCAATTCCTCAACTTCAACCAACCAACTTGAATTCTACTATTAACATCCCCATCTATATCACCATCGCTTTGGAAATAACGGACCCAAGATATCTAAATCGTTCACACCTTTTAATAATTTGATCACCCAAAGTCACCAACGGACCCAAGATATCTAAATCGTTCACACCTTTTAATAATTTGATCACCCAAAGTCACGCTTCTGAACCGCGAAGTATCTAAATCGTTCACACCTTTTAATAATTTGATCACCCAAAGTCACACTTCTGTCACTAGGCTATTACTACTAAAATTACATTCCATGTATTCAGTTTTAGTTCTACTTAAACGAAGGCCCTACTACTAAAATTACATTCCATGTATTCAGTTTTAGTTCTACTTTAAATGAAGGCCTTTAGACTACTAAAATTACATTCCATGTATATGTACATGTATGTACATTCATATATATATATATATATGTATGTACATGTATATATATATATAGATATATGTATGTACATATATCTATATATATATATAGATATATACATGTACATACATACATATATATATATATATATAGATATATACATGTACATACATATATATATAGATATATACATGTACATACATATATATATATAGATATATGTGTAACATACATATGTATGTACATACATATGTATGTACATATATCTATATATATACATACCTATATATATATATATATATATATATATATATATATACATATATATATATATATATANCGTACATATAATATATATATAGATATATACATGTACGTACATATATAGATATATATATACATGTATGTACATACATATATGTATATATACATGTATAGATACATATATATATAGATACATATATATATCTATATGTACATATATGTATATATATATATGTATGTATGTATGTGCCATATTCCTTGTCCATTTGGTAGGCAGGGTCACCGTAAGTCCCCTCTGGCAAGGGTTCGATCCCTACCGTGGTGCGTGGGGGGTCGAATTATATGCACATGGTGCGAGCTCTTATCATGGGGCTAGATTGCACAGGGGAAATCGATATTTGGGCCTCTGCCAAATATCGATTTTTTTTTTAATAAAAAAAATGTATGTATGTATGTATGTATGTATGGTGGGTGGGTGTATTAATATGTAAATTTTAATTTTGATTCATCTTTTTTAAAAAAAAAATATTTTTTTTACAACAATTCTACTCACCAATAAATTTTGATTCATCCTTCTTTTTGTTAATATTATTTTTACACCAACTCTACTCGTTTTTCATTATTTGTTAACATTATATTTCTATAAATTCTTCAGGAACATGCCGTACATCTCTCCATCCTATTTGTGCTAGGACTGCTAAACATCAAATGGAGATCTGGGGAAAGTTTGGTCTTGATAATGTGTGTCTTTCTTAGCTCCTCTCTCGTTCTGGTTTGACTTTTATTAATATTTATGTCTTTGCTTTGAAAATTTGTGCAGGTTGAGCTGCGAGTTTTCTGTTCAAAGCACTCCTCCCCTGTTGAAAATAATGATAGCATTTCGAGCACAGAGCATCCTAGTACAATGAGTGAAGATAACATGNTGTACAGCCCCGCAACTTGCTGTCTAGTCGCCGTTACCTGCTGTCCAGACTCCCGTTACTTGCTGTTTGGCTTTTCCGCCATCCCCCCACACTTCCTCAGCCTTCCAAACTACCCTACAACCCTCAACCCCTCCCCCTTTNCTGCTGTCTAGTCGCCGTTACCTGCTGTCCAGACTCCCGTTACTTGCAGCCCGGCTTTTCCGCCATCCCCCCACACTTCCTCAGCCTTCCAAACTACCCTACAACCCTCAACCCCTCCCCCTTTCCTCCTTGTCACCTTGCCGACATCACCACCACCCTCGGATCTTCTCTTTCGGCTCTAATCGGGGGTCAGATTGTTATAGTATTCCCTTTTTCCGTTTGTGTCGTGTTGTAGCCCTATTTCGAAATTAATAAAAGTTTGCTTTCGTGTTTTCACTGATTTCCATTCCACCTAGTTCGAGTATCATTTGGTATTAAAGCTAGCTCAACCCTAGTCTATCCTAGGGTTTGCTAGCATCCACTATAAACCAAACTTTTTCTTTCCTATTCCTTATTCCCTTAGCCATGCCACCAAGGAGATATATGCCCGAGCCTACCTGGGAAAAAATAAGACGGAAGCTCTATCGCCTTCAACAAAGGCTTGCAGAGATTGAAGAATTAACCCAAGAAGTTCTACCGAGATCTGCAGAGTCGAAGAGGAGAAAGAAATGAATATATAAATCTATTCCATAAGGATAATGTCAGAGATGAGAAGATAAACCACGACATTTCAAAATTCAATACTAGAGGAGGTCTAGAGAGGTATGTCTGAATCCCCCTCCAAAGGAGAGTCACAGAGAGGAGATATCATTTGGAGGGCACAGGGACTTCGACATCAAGTTCGACCTACCAGAGTTCGAAGGACGTATGGATCCTAAGGATTTCATTGATTGGTTATAAGTTGTTCAGTGAATTTTCGAGTATAAAGATGTGCTAGAGGATAGGTGAGTCAAATTAGCGGCCATCAAGCTAAAGAAGAATGCTTTTTTGTGGTGGGAGAACTTACAAAGATGGAGAAAAATGGAAGACAACGATAAGATTATCAGGTGGGAGAAGATGAAAAAGGCGATACAGAGGAAATACCTCCAACCCCATTAATGCCAGAATATGTTTCCAAGACTCCACCATTCGCAATAGAGGATCTATCAGTAAAGGAGTTCATGGAGGAGTTTGATCAATTGTAAATGAAGTGTGATATGGTCGAACCAGAGGAGCATACCATAGTCTGTTATCGGGGGGTTTGAAGCTAGCTATCAACGATGTTAAATAACTGCAGTGTTATTCTTCACTTGGAGATGTTCAGGCATTAGTCATGAAGGTGGAGAGACAACAGAAGCAGAACAGAAAACAGTTAATCTTCAGGCAACAATTTCCATACAAGTAGTCTCTTACAACCCACAAAAGTACTTTGGGAGACATAAGCAAGCCCCAAGAAAGGGAGTGACACTTCGAATTAAGCGAGAAGAAGCAGAAGAAATGTAGCTCCTCCAACACTGTAACAACTAGGAAGTGTTACCGTTGCCACGACTACGACCACATAGCCTCCAGTGTCCCATTAGCAGGATAATGAACTGATCAGGATGCCGTGGAAGAGATTAGCGATGAGGAGAAAGCTGATGAATAGGGTGAGGTGCATTAGTTTCCACCATATGAGGGAGAAGCACTTGTGATTCGATGGATTTTGTAGATCGAGGACACGGGGGATCCACAGTGGTTGCGTCACAACATTTTCTACACCTTTTGAGCAGTGAACAGATATATGCAGTCTTAGCATCGACAGCGGGAGCAGTATGAATGTGGTATCTACTCAGATTGTAGAGAAATTGCGACTCACGACTCAGAGACACTTCCTTTCATACTCACTAACATGACTGAAGGAGAATTAAATCGGCATCAACCAGAGATGCTTGGTAGAGTTCTCTATCGGAGGCCAGCTGCAGGACCAGGTGCAGTGTGACGTGGTTCCTATGTATGTCTCCNCTGAAGGAGAATTAAATCAGCATCAACCAGAGATGTTTGGTAGAGTTCTCTATCGGAGGCCAGCTGCAGGACCAGGTGCAGTGTGACGTGGTTCCTATGTATGTCTCCACTACCTATTGGGACGATTGTGGCAGTTTGACTGGAGGACTCAACATGATAGATTCAAAAACACATAGTCATCTATCAAGGAGGGTAACACATCATTCTACTCCCTTCAACAGAGCCCGAGATCAATGAAACTTTTACTAGCAGAGCGGTGTTAGTGGGTTCAGTTCTATTGGCGACACAAAATGAAAGGACTGAGAAACCAGCTTCAGAGAAGGGNTGTCATCTATCAAGGAGGGTAACGCATCATTCTACTCCCTTCGACAGAGCCCGAGATCAATGAAACTTTTACTAGCAAAGCGGTGTTAGTGGGTTCAGTTCTATTGGCGGCACAAAATGAAAGGACTGAGAAACCAGCTTCAGAGAAGGGATAGTTGCGCCAAAGAGAATGTCAAGATCTCTCAGCCGACGCCATATCACCAGCTCTACCACGAGACGAGAAGATTCAGGCTGCAGTTGCGGCACATCAGACTGGCTCGACTATGGGTTAGCTTGGGAGGATCTAGCAGTTGTGGCATGGGCCACACTCAAGTTCACATATCGATAGGACATGGGCGCGCAAGTGGTGCCAATTTCATTGATGCTCTGGCCGATAGTGCTGTTGATAGTGGGACCTAGGTGCCTCCAAGATTAGAGAGAAGGAACCAAAAGCTTCGATGAATGAGGTTGAAGCTCTCCCAACCCTGAGAGACCACATTAGTGTGATAGTTTCCTGCACGGATGAGGGAAACAAAGCCAACCTGTTGAACTGACTGGCATAGGGGACTATCTAGGGGACCGAACGTCTGAAGTGACGAGCGTAATCAAGCGACCCATGTGACTTTCCTTTCTTGTCTCCCGCCCGGATTGAGCGTAATTTGGGGAAGGCAGCATTGTCGCTTGCCCTTTTCTCCTCCTTCCTTTCTCGTCGTCTTTCCTTTCTTGTTTCTTACCTAGTTAGGTCTGTATTTATATGCTTGTTTTCTAAGTTTAGAGTTAGTTTTGATGTACTTGCTCCTTTCTTGTTTTCCACGTAGTTAGGTCTATTTATATGCTTGTTTTCTAAGTTTATAGCTAGTTTTGATGTGTTTGCTTTTCAGATTTTTTATGTGGAGTCTTCTTCCCTTTTGTGTGGCTGTATCCGAGGAGGTTTTGATGCTATGGCTGCATCCTACTCTGAGGTGGTGGCATATCTTCCCCTTTTATCTTCCCTAACTTGTCTCTTNGAAGCTTCGATGAATGAGGTTGAAGCTCTCCCAACCCTGAGAGACCGACGTTAGTGCGATAGTTTCCTGCACAGATGAGGGAAACAAAGCCAACCTGTTGAACTGGCTGGCATAGGGGACTATCTAGGGGACCGAACGTCTGAAGTGACGAGCGTAATCAAGCGACCCATGTGACTTTCCTTTCTTGTCTCCCGCCCGGATTGAGCGTAATTTGGGGAAGGCAGCATTGCCGCTTGCCCTTTTCTCCTCCTTCCTTTCTCGTCGTCTTTCCTTTCTTGTTTCTTACCTATTTAGGTCTGTATTTATATGCTTGTTTTCTAAGTTTAGAGTTAGTTTTGATGTACTTGCTCCTTTCCTGTTTTCCACGTAGTTAGGTCTATTTATATGCTTGTTTTCTAAGTTTATAGTTAGTTTTGATGTGTTTGCTTTTCAGATTTTTATGTGGGGTCTTCTTCCCTTTTGTATGGCTGTATCCGAGGAGGTTGTGATGCTATGGCTGCATCCTACTCTGAGGTGGTGGCATATCTTCCCCTTTTATCTTCCCTAACTTGTCTCTTTCCACTCCCCTTAGCCACTGATCACTCCTAGCCTTCCCCAATTGCCTTCACCCACTTTGCAGCCATCCAACTGGCTGTCCAAACCCTCCAAGCCTGCCATGCAGCCTCGCAACCTGCTGTCCAATCGCAGANACTCCCTTTAGCCACTGATCACTCCTAACCTTCCCCAATTGCCTTCACCCACTTTCCAGCCATCCAACTGGCTGTCCAAACCCTCCAAGCCTGCCATGCAGCCTCGCAACCTGCTGTCCAATCGCAGATCTGTTGTCCAGACTACCGTTACCTGCTGTCCAATCTTTTTGCCATCCATCCACACTTTCTTAGCCTTCCAAACTAGTCTACAACCCTCAATCCTTTCCTCTTTCCTCGTCACCTTGCCGACACCATCATCACCCTCGGATCTTCTTCTCCGGTCATAATCAGGGTTGGATTGTTATTGTNTGCAACCTGCTATCCAGTCGCGGATCTATTGTCCAGACTCCCGTTACCTGCTGTCCAATCTTTCTGCAATCCGTCCACACTTTCTTAGCCTTCCACACTAGTCTACAACCCTCAACCCTTTCCTCTTTCCCTCTTGTCACCTTGCTGACACCATCATCACCCTCGGATCTTCTTTTTCGGTCCTAATTGAGGTTGGATTGTTATTGTATTCTTTTTTCCTGTTTGTATGTAACCATATTTCTAAATTAACAAAAGTTTGTTTTCATGTTTCTGCTGAATTTTACCTAGTTCTGGTATCACAATGGACTGAGATACAATCAAGTTTTTGGACGTTTTTGATCCTCACAACCATCATGTATGAGAAATGTTGATATGCATATAACCGTGGACCACATGGGCCTCACCCACANCTTTTTTCCCGTTTGTATGTAATCCTATTTCTAAATTAGCAAAAGTTTGTTTTCATGTTTCCGCTGAATTTTATCGAGTTCCGGTATCACAATGAACTGAGATACAATCAAGTTTCTAGACGTTTTAGATCCTCACAACCATCATGTATGAGAAATGTTGATATGCATATAACCGTGGACCACATGGGCCTCACCCACAATTTAGGAAACCGTTGGTCCGCTGCTACATTTGAGGGGGAGAAATTATTCTCCTCTAATCATCCATCATTGCGTTTTTTTCTTTCCTTCTTTTCACAATAATTTAATTCCCTATAATTTTATGAGGTTTGGTATGAGTTGTATATATATTCATTATTTGGCATCAATTTTGGTTGGATCTTCCCTCTCTAGTGGAAATTTTGTGCCGATGACAAATAGTTTCTCTAGTGGAAATTATGCCGACAACAAACTGTTTCTCTTAGGGGCAAATTCTGTGTCATTTGCAGTTCATTTATCTCTCTAGTGCAAATTCCATGCCGACAACAGACAATCCATCTCTCCGAAAGAAATTTGGAGTTTGCTATTAGATAGTTTCTCCCTGATGAAACTTTATGTCGACAACTTATCATGAAAGCTATTTCTTTTTCTTCAAAATTTACTTTGGAACTTGAACATAGGATATTTGGCTTTGCAGCATTTGAAATCTTTTCCTAAATCAATAATTACAACAGGCATTCCACCTCTCCGGAAGAAATTTGGAGTCTGCCATTAGATAGTTTCTCCCTGATGAAACTTTCTGCCGATACCTTATCATGAAAGCTATTTCTCTCTCTTCAAAATTTACTTTTGAACTTGAACCTAGGATATTTGGTTTTGCAACATTTGAAATCTTTTCCTAGATCAACAGTTACAAATTACATTGCAACAAATTTCTCTAATAGTCTCAATCTGTGTTCATTTACATGTGTGGTAAATGAAAAGATGATCATTTTATTGAAAAAAAATTTGTATAACAAATTATTTATCCTAAACATCAGACATGGAAGATTGAACATCACATGTTCATGTTAAGGCTTGTTAACTCTATGACCATGAAAATTAGAGAAACTTCCTCCCGTACAAAATGANAGTTAGGTCTATTTATATGCTTGTTTTCTAAGTTTATAGCTAGTTTTGATGTGTTTGCTTTTCAGATTTTTTATGTGGAGTCTTCTTCCCTTTTGTGTGGCTGTATCCGAGGAGGTTTTGATGCTATGGCTGCATCCTACTCTGAGGTGGTGGCATATCTTCCCCTTTTATCTTCCCTAACTTGTCTCTTTCCACTCCCCTTAGCCACTGATCACTCCTAGCCTTCCCCAATTGCCTTCACCCACTTTGCAGCCATCCAACTGGCTGTCCAAACCCTCCAAGCCTGCCATGCAGCCTCGCAACCTGCTGTCCAATCGCAGATCTGTTGTCCAGACTACCGTTACCTGCTGTCCAATCTTTTTGCCATCCATCCACACTTTCTTAGCCTTCCAAACTAGTCTACAACCCTCAACCCTTTCCTCTTTCCCTCTTGTCACCTTGCCGACACCATCATCACCCTCGGATCTTCTTCTCCGGTCATAATCAGGGTTGGATTGTTATTGTATTTTTTTTCCCGTTTGTATGTAACCCTATTTCTAAATTAGCAAAAGTTTGTTTTCGTGTTTCCGCTGAATTTTATCTAGTTCCGGTATCATAATGGACTGAGATACAATCAAGTTTCTAGACGTTTTAGATCCTCACAGCCATCATGTATGAGAAATGTTGATATGCATATAACCGTGGACCACATGGGCCTCACCCACAATTTAGGAAACCGTTGGTCCGCTGCTACATTTGAGGGGGAGAAATTATTCTCCTCTAATCATCCATTATTGCGTTTTTTTCTTTCCTTCTTTTCACAATAATTTAAATTCCCTATAATTTTATGAGGTTTGGTATGAGTTGTATATATATTCATTATTTGGCTTCAATTTTGGTTGGATCTTCCCTCTCTAGTGGAAATCCTGTGCCGATGACAGATAGTTTCTCTAGTGGAAATTATGCCGACAACAAACTATTTCTCTCTTAGGGGCAAATTCTGTGTCATTTGTAGTTCATTTATCTCTCTAGTGCAAATTCTATGCCGACAACAGACAGTCCACCTCTCCGAAAGAAATTTGGAGTCTGCTATTAGACAGTTTCTCCCTGATGAAACTTTATGTCGACAACTTATCATGAAAGCTATTTCTTTTTCTTCAAAATTTACTTTGGAACTTGAACATATGATATTTGGCTTTGCAGCATTTGAAATCTTTTCCAAAATCAACAATTACAACAGGCATTCCACCTCTCCGGAAGAAATTTGGAATCTGCCATTAGATAGTTTCTCCCTGATGAAACTTTCTGTCGATACCTTATCATGAAAGCTATTTCTCTCTCTTCAAAATTTACTTTTGAACTTGAACCTAGGATATTTGGTTTTGCAACATTTGAAATCTTTTCCTAGATCAACAGTTACAAATTACATTGCAACAAATTTCTCTAATAGTCTCAATCTGTGTTCATTTACATGTGTGGTAAATGAAAAGATGATCATTTTATTGAAAAAAAATTTGTATAACAAATTATTTATCCTAAACATCAGACATGGAAGATTGAACATCACATGTTCATGTTAAGGCTTGTTAACTCTATGACCATGAAAATTAGAGAAACTTCCTCCCGTACAAAATGACAAAAGAAATGTAGAATGTTGAAAGAGAAACCCATTCAAGTGTTTACAAAATTTCATAGTTGTTTGACATTAAAACTAGATTACATGACCTGTGACAGAGTAAGTTAAATGTTACTCAATATTTCAACACTCTTTTCAGATGTTGATTTCAACTAGATATGAATAAAACATCTGTCGACCGTTAAATTGGAAAAGAGATATTTGATTTAATATAATTTATATAGTTTTGAAAAATAATTGTCTAATTTTAAAAATACGTGGTCGAACCGATCCCATGTAGATGATAGTTTAAATAAACGAGCACAAAACTACGAGTGACATACCTATCACGAGAAATATACATATCACTTATCCGTGAGACTCAATTAAATAAACTAAAGAATGTATGATATCCGTTTACTCTGCTAACCTTTATGTTGACCGACAAGTTCCCTTTCTTAATATTAAGAATTAGATAAGATTTATATTACTCGAGTTCTTAAAGCTCTCTATAAACGCAAATCCCTAAGTTAATTACCTCTCAAATGATTGAAGTTATTTAAGAGAACTTTCGATGATGATATGAGGTATCTATCTTCATGAATTCAAAGTTTAGGGTTTCCAAGATTGGACATAGTCAAGTGGGGAAAATGACCAAATAAGAACATTTATTTCTGGAATCAAAGAAAAGAAAAGTAAGGGATGTCACAGATCCTGAGGAGAAAAACCTCGGTGACTTCCCAAACTATCATATTGTTTGACTTCAATTTTGAGAAGAAGTTATTTGATGTTTCATCCTGTCAATTTTATTATTTAGGACTTATATTTGTGTGATACGACCGTACAAATAGCCTGAAAGATATGATGGTTTACGTCGCATCAGACAACAATCTCAGAATCTAAAGTGAGTTAGGGCTTAAATTGCACAACCTGACTGTGCAAAGGCCTAAAAGATAAAGTGAGGATTCATGTTGCGCTAGACAGACTACCTCAAAGTCCTATGATTTGTTATTTAATTCTAAGGAAAGATTTGTTGTTGTAGATCTGTCGAAGTTATTCTTCTGTACATTCTCGTCGTGCTGTCCACGGTGTTAGTTTCAAGTTCCACGTTGTAGCACTTTTAGGTTTAATGTTGTGCTTAAATGTATATGTAATTGTTAAGTCGGTGATCTGTTGCTGGGTACCTCCTATAAAATCATACTAGTGTCCTATTCTAAAATGTATAATACATTAAGGAAACAGTAGAAGATGCAGTAAAATAAAGCAGTAAAAAGTGCAGTAAGGAAAACAACAGTAAAGAAAACACAGTAAATGTACAGTAAAGAACAGTAAAGTGCGCAACAAAGAAAATAAAATGATATAAATCTAAAATAAATTTATGTACTTGACAGGTCTACTGCTCTTGCAAATGAGAATAACATTACAGGTAGAAATAAACAAGTATAGAAGAGGATTTTATTAGCAGGGTAAACATGCATGTATATGTGTGTAAAAGTCTATCAACAAAGCATCTCACAGAAAACTCGAAGAAAATTGGGAGTGACCCACCCACGAAGACTCGAAGAAAATCCTAGGAAATGCACAGAACACCGAAGAAAACCGTAAACATTCGGGATGGAGTGGACTTAGAATTAGGACCTTGGGTCAAAATCAAGACCCGGGGGCCCTAACAAAATAGTTAACACCATGCATGTGCGATCTAACACTAAGTAAAAGGTCGCCGACCTGACAGTCTCAGAAAAGGGTAATCCCNGCAGGTCTACTGCTCTTGCAAATGAGATTAACATTACAGGTAGAAATAAATAAGTATAGAAGAGGATTTTATTAGTAGGGTAAACATGCATGTATATGTGTGTAAAAGTCTATCGACAAAGCATCTCACAGAAAACTCGAAGAAAATTGGGAGTGACCCGCCCACGAAGACTCGAAGAAAATTCTAGGAAATGCACAGAACACCGAAGAAAACCGTAAACATTCGGGATGGAGTGGACTTAGAATCAGGACCTTGGGTCAAAATCAAGACCCGGGGGCCCTAACAAAATAGTCAACACCATGCATGTGCGATCTAACACTAAGTAAAAGGTCGCCGACCTGACAGTCTCAGAAAAGGGTAATCCCTAACCTAGTTCATATGGCTAACCCGTGAAATTTTCATAAAATATTTAGGAATGATTTCATTTTTCAAAAGAAATTTGATTTGTCATGCAATTGAAAGATTTTTTTTAGTTAATTATGTTTGTACATATATATCACTTAAAGAATTTTCATGCTTTAAAAAGTTAATTAGTCAGTCATATTGGTAGGCTGAAACTTCTCACTGTCTGTAAAAGCAAGTGGTAACTCTTTACTAAGTGTTAGAGATGCTGTAATGCCAATTAGTCATTCTCTCAAAGTCACTGAGTCAGGATTGTGTTAAAACCTCTCACACATACCTAGATGCTTTTTTCATCATTGTCCTTTGAACCCCGAAACCGTCCTACTTACAACCTTGCTTGATGGTTCATATATAGCGACGACTATATATGTACGCTTATGCTTCAGACATAAGCACCTACATCAAACCAAGAAGCAAGAAAAAAAAAAGAAGAAAAATGGAGGTGAGAGAGTGGAGGGACCAACCCACCTGAAAGAGCAAAAAAGGTGGAGGGTGGATCCACCCTCAAAACTGCGTTTAAAGCCCTTTCTAACCTCCAACAATACGAATTTGAGAAAACTCGCTTGGAACCTCCAATGTCCTCATACTACAAAGCACACCACCTAAACTTCTCCCGAAATCTATATAAGGGGCCAACTATTCTCGCATGAAGGATGTAGATAAGGAAGGAGAGGGAGCAAACGGAACCCAAATACCACCAAAACAAGCCAAATATTACAACCCAAAAGACGTGCTTTTAAAGCCCAAAAAATTTACTAAAACAAGTGCACCACTCTTCCCAAAACAAGGCCAAATCGCAGCCCAAAATCTCGCCAAAATAGGGCCAAACCGCATTCCGAAGCCTCGTCAAAACAGGGCCAAACTACTACCCAAAATATCATTAAAACTGGTTAGAAACTACAGTTTACAGAAATAATGAAAGCACAGCTTCACAAATGATTGCATGAACCACTTTATGAAACATAAACGGTATCTCCAAATTCATAAGGACAACAGGCTAAAAAGGACACCTCTCACGATAAAAATCAAAACCAGTCTCCATTATGATAAAAAAACTAATAGAATGATTGAAAGCAAAAGCACTAATGCCATCATGAAATTAGAGAGCATGCACAGGGTTAATAAAATAAAACAATTACCTCCAAATTCTATACAAATTATAGCCAATATCCACTTACGCGCCACCCAATTCATGCCTTTAAAACAACTGCTCACTATATCTAAAATGGGGCAATTGCATGCGCAACACTTAAAGCATTGTTATTTACGGAATCTCAAAGCATTCTGACCAAGAAAACAAAGGGAACGATATTGTTCTAATATAGCTGCTTCTTTCCTGATATCATGACTTTCTTAGTAATTAAACTTCAAGAGATAAATGCCATATTAAAAGCAGCAACTCAAGTAAGTAAGGAAATAATCAATAGGAATATTGCAATGAGACTTTGACAGAACAGAATGAACAAATATAAAGATGCAACAACCCCAAACCTTACTTGGTTGATCGAGAAGAAAGCACAGGGAACAAGCTACAGGATTCCAGCGAACACCAACTCAAAAAGATTTGGCAGCACCTCCCCCTCTCCAAACTAACAACAAATAGAAACCTTTCCAGCCAGGAAGGAGGAGAAGCCTTACTTGCATTTGCCTGAGCGGTGAGCCGAACGTGAGAAGGACCGAGCTAGTGGCGACAAGGGCACATGAGGAGTGGCGAGTAGATGAAGGCAGAGCGGCAAGGAGCATGTGGAAGAAGAGAGCATGGTGACAAGGAACANATCTGACCAAGAAAACAAAGGGAACGATATTGTTCTAATATAGCTTCTTCTTTCCTGATATCATGACTTTCTTAGTAATTAAACTTCAAGAGATAAATGCCATATCAAAAGCAGCAACTCAAGTAAGCAAGGAAATAATCAATAAGAATATTGCAATGAGACTTTGACAGAACAGAAGGAACAAATATAAAGATGCAACAACCCCAAACCTTACTTGGTTGATCGAGAAGAAAGCACAGGGAACAAGCTACAGGATTCCAGCGAACACCAACTCAAAAAGATTTGGCAGCACCTCCCCCTCTCCAAACTAACAACAAATAGAAACCTTTCCCCAAGTGGGGTTTTTACAGCCAGGAAGGAGGAGAAGCCTTACTTGCATTTACCTGAGCGGTGAGCCGAACGTGAGAAGGACCGAGCTAGTGGCGACAAGGGCACACGAGGAGTGGCGAGTAGATGAAGGCAGAGCGGCAAGGAGCATGTGGAAGAAGAGAGCATGGTGACAAGGAACAACTTTAGGCAGAGGTGAGTGTACAAGGAGGGGAACTCGAATTGAAGACGCATGAAGGAGAGAGAGAGTTCGGTCTTGGTTTGGCCGGGTTAGGGCGTGCTTGCGGACGAAGAGGAGAGGGCTCGGGCGAGTCGCGTCTGGGTCGGGAACTGGAGAAACGGGGCATACGTGCGAATTAGGGATTTAAGTAGTGTTTTAAGTATTTTCTTTCTTTTTTTATTATTTTATATCAATTTTTTTAATATTTGACTTAAAACTCGTTGATTNGTGAAGGAGGGAGAGAGTTCGGTCTTGGTTTGGCCGGGTTAAGGCGTGCTTGCAGACGAAGAGGAGAGGGCTCGGGCTAGTCGCGTCTGGGTCGGGAACTGGAGAAACGGGGCATACGTGCGAATTAGGGATTTAAGGTAGTGATTTAAGTATTTTCTTTCTTTTTTTATTATTTTATATCAATTTTTTTAATATTTGACTTAAAACTCGTTGATTTGGACAAAATTCGTTCCCGCACAAAACCATATCAAAATAGATGTCCTTTCCAGGTAATTTCGTTGTTTCGGACGCGCCGACGTGGTCCGTTTTGTCATTTGGGGTCGTTTGGACAATCTCGTCGATGATCGGGTCAAAATACGTCGAATTCGTTTTTATTAAAATTTTCGAGTTTGCGATCGATTGTTTCAAAATTTTTATTTAAGTTTTCGACAAATAACGACGNTAGGTAATTCCGTTGTTTCAGACGCGCCGACGTGGTCCATTTCGTCATTTGGGGTCGTTTGGACAATCTCGTCGATGATCGGGTCAAAATATGTCGAATTCAATTTTATTAAAATTTTCGAGTTTGCGATTGATTGTTTCAAAATTTTTATTTAAGTTTTCGACAAATAACGACGCAAACGATACGAATTGTGGTAAACAAATATGTCGATTGTTCGAATTGCGAGTTTTGTGCGCACGGAGGTGCAAATTGTGCATAAGACAATCCTAGGGCTTAATGATCCTATAAGGACTTCTTTTTAGTTTCCTAATGTTAGTTTCAACCTCCTAAGTGCTAGAGGCCAAGACTACACATGCAGAACTCCAAAAGGGTATAGAAATAGTTTGAATTTATAAAATGAGGTGGGTCCCATTTCTAAGGCTCTAAGATAGTCAAAGGGAGAACCCTAAGGCTACACCCTAAACCCTTAGAAGAAAATTAGACATCACTAAAAATGAGGTCAACACATGCATATGAAGGTGCTCACAAGACTCGACTTTTTACAAAATTATTGCTGAAACGNTGTCATCCATTATTGCGTTTTTTTTCTTTTCCTTCTTATCACAATAATTTAAATTCCCTATAATTTTATGAGGTTTGGTATGAGTTGTATATATATTCATTATTTGGCGTCAATCTTGGTTGGATCTTCCCTTTCTAATGGAAATCCTGTGCCGATGACAGATAGTTTCTCTAGTGAAAATTATGCCGACAACAAACTATTTCTCTCTTAGGGGCAAATTCTGTGTCATTTGCAGTACATTTATCTCTCTAGTGCAAGTTCTATGTCGACAACAGACATTCCACCTCTCCGGAAGAAATTTGGAGTCTGCTATTAGACAGTTTCTCCCTGATGAAACTTTCTGTCGACAACTTATCATGAAAGCTATTTCTTTTTCTTCAAAATTTACTTTGGAACTTGAACCTAGGATATTTGGCTTTGCAGCATTTGAAATCTTTTCCTAAATCAGCAATTACAACAGACATTCCGCCTCTCCGGAAGAAATTTGGAGTCCGCCATTAGATAGTTTCTCCCTGATGAAACTCTCTGCCGATACCTTATCATGAAAGCTATTTCTTTCTCTTCAAAATTTACTTTTAAACTTGAACCTAGGATATTTGGTTTTGCAACATTTGAAATCTTTTCCTAGATCAACAATTACAAATTACATTGCAACAAATTTCTCTAATAGTCTCAATCTGTGTTCATTTACATGTGTGGTAAATGAAAAGATGATCATTTTATTGAAAAAAAAATTGTATAAGAAATTATTTATCTTAAACCAAGATTGAACATCACATATTCATGTTAAGGCTTGTTAACTCTATGACCACGAAAATTAGAGAAACTTCCTCCCGTACCAAATGACAAAAGAAATGTAGGATGTTGTAAGAGAAACCCATTTAAGTGTTTACAAAATTTCATAGTTGTTTGACATTGAAACTAGATTACATGACCTGTGACAGAGTAAGTTAAATGTTACTTAATACTTAAACACTCTTTTTGGATATTGATTTCAACTAGATATGAATAAAACATCTGTCAGCCGTTCAATTGGAAAAGAGATATTTGATTTAATATAATATATATAGTTTTGAAATATAATTGTTTAATTTTAAAAATACGAGACCGAACCGATCCCATGTAGATGATAGTTTAAATAAACGAGCACAACATTACAAGTGACATACCTATCCCGAGAAATATACATATCACTTATCCGTAAGACTCAATTAAATAAACTAAAGAATGTATGACATCCGTTTTACTCTGCGAACCTTTATGTTGACCGACAAGTTCCCCCTCTTAATATTAGGAATTAGATAGGATTTATATTACTTGGGTTCTTAAAGCTCCCTATAAGCGCATGCCCCTATAGTTAATTACCCCTTAAATGACTGAAGTTACTTAAGAGAACTTTCGATGATGATCAGAGGTATCTATCTTCATGAATTCAAAGTTTAGAGTTTTCAAGGTTGGACATAGTCAAGTGGGGAAAAGGACCAAATAAGAACATTTATTTCTGGAATCAAAGGAAAGAAAAGAAAAGTAGGGTATGTCACAGATCCTGAGGAGAAAAACCTCGGTGACTTCCCAAACTATCATATTGTTTGACTTCAATTTTGAGAAGAAGTTATTTGATGTTTCATCCTGTCAATTTTATTATTTAGGACTTATATTTGTGTGATACAACCATACAAATAACCTGGAAGATATGATGATTTACGTCGGATCGGACAATAACTTCGGAACCTAAAGCGAGTTAGGGCTTAAATTGCACAACTTGACTGTGCAAAGGCCGAAAAAATAAAGTGAAGATTTATGTCGCGCTAGACAGACTACCTCAAAGTCCTATGATTTGTTATTTAATTCTAATGAAAGATTTGTTGTTGTAGATCTGTCGAAGTTATTCTTCTGTACGTCCTCATCGTGTTGCCCACGGTGTTAGTTCCAAGTTTCACGCTGTAGCACTTTTAGGTTTAATGTTGTGCTTAAATATACATGTAATTATTAAGTCGGTGGTCTGCTACTGGGTACCTCCTATAAAATCATACTACTGTCCTCCTATTCTAAAATGTATAATACATTAAGGAAACAGTAGGAGGTGCAGTAAAAGAAAGCAGTAAAAAGTGCAATTAGGAAAACAACAGTAAAGAAAACACAGTAAATGTACAGTAAATAACAGTAAAGTGCGCAACAAAGAAAATAAAATGATATAAATATAAAATAAATTTGTGTACTTGGCAGGTCTACTGCTCTTGCAAATGAGATTAACATTACAGGTAGAAGTAAACAAGTATAGAAGAGGATTTTATTAGCAGGGTAAACATGCATGTATATGTGTGTAAAAGTCTATCAACAAAGCATCTCACAGAAAACTCGAAGAAAATTGGGAGTGACCCACCCACGAAGACTCGAAGAAAATCGTAGGAAATGCACGGAACACTGAAGAAAATCGTAAACATTCGGGATGGAGTGGACTCAGAATTAGGAGTTTGGGTCAAAATCAAGACCCGGGGGCCATAACAAAATAGTCAACACCATGCATGTGTGATCTAACACTAAGTAAAAGGTCGCCGACCTGACAGTCTTAGAAAAGGGTAATCCCTAACCTAGTTCATATGGCTGCCCGTGAAATTTTCATAAAATATTTAGGAATGATTTCATTTTTCAAAAGAAATTTGATTTGTCATGCAATTGAAAGATTTTTTTTAGTTAATTATGTTTGTACATATATATCACTTAAAGAATTTTCATGCTTTAAAAAGTTAATTAGTCAGTCGTCTTGGTAGGCTGAAACTTCCCACTGTCTGTAAAAGCAAGTGGTAACTCTTTACTAAGTGTTAGAGATGCTGTAATGCCAATCCCTAATTCTCTCAAAGTCACTGAGTCAGGATTGTGCTAAAACCTCTCACACCTACCTAGATGCCTTTTTCATCATTGTCCGTCTTACAGCCTTGCTTGATGGTTCATATATAGCTACGACTATATATGCATGCTTATACTTCAGACATAAGCATCTAAATCAAACCAAGAAGCAAGAAAAGAAAAGAAAAAAAATGGGGGTGAGAGAGTGGAGGGACCAACCCACCTGAAAGAGCGAAAATGGTGGAGGGTGCATTGACCCTCAAAACTGCGTTTAAAGCCCTTCTAACCTCCAACAATACAAATTTGAGAAAACTCGCTTGGAACCTCCAATGTCCTCATACTACAAAGCACACCACCTAAACTTCTCCCGAAATCTATATAAGGGGCCAACTATTCTCGTATGAAGGATGTAGAGAGGGAAGGAGAGGGAGCAAATAGAACCCAAATACTACCAAAACAAGCCAAATATTACAACCCAAAAGACGTGCTTTTAAAGCCCCAAAACTGTACTAAAACAAGTGCACCACTCTTCCCAAAACAAGGCCAAATTGCAGCCCAAAATCTCGCCAAAACAGAGCCAAACCGCATCCCGAAGCCTCGCCAAAACAGGGCCAAACTACAACCCAAAATATCATTAAAACAGGTTAGAAACTGTAGTTTACAGAAATAATGAAAGCACAGCTTCACAAATGATTCCATGAACCACTTTATGAAACATAAAGGGTATCTCCAAATTCATAAGGACAACAGGCTAAAAAGGACACCTCTCATGATAAAAATCAAAACCAGTCTCCATTATGATAAAAAAAATAATAGAATGATTGAAAGCAAAAGCACTAATGCCATCATGAAATTAGAGAGCATGCACATGGTAAATAAAATAAAACAATTACCTCCAAATTCTATACAAATTATAGCCAATATCCACTTACGCGCCACCCAATTCATGCCTTTAGAACAACTGCTCACTATATCTAAAATGGGGCAATTGCATTCGCAACACTTAAAGCTTTGTTATTTACGGAATCTCAAAGCATTTCTAACCAAGAAAACAAAGGGAACGATATTTTTTCTAATATAGCTGCTTCTTTCCTGTATCATGACTTTCTAAGTAATTAAACTTCAAGAGATAAATGCCATATCAAAAGCAACAACTCAAGTCAACAAGGAAATAAACAATAAGAATATTGCAATGAGACTTTGACAGAACAGAATGAACAAATATAAAGATGCAACAACCCCAAACCTAACTTGGTTGATCGAGAAGAAAGCACAGGGAACAAGCTACAGGATTCTAGCGAACACCAACTCAAAAAGATTTGGCAGCACCTCCCCCTCTCCAAACTTTCAATAACCAGAAACCTTTCCCCAAGTGGGGTTTTTATAGCCAGGAAGGAGGAGAAGCCTTACTTGCACTTACCTGAGCGGTGAGCCGAACGTGAGAAGGACCGAACTAGTGGCGACAAGGGCACACGAGGAGTGGCAAGTAGATGAAGGCAGAGCGGCAAGGAGCATGTGGAAGAAGAGAGCATGGTGACAAGGAACAACTTTAGGCAGAGGCGAGTGTACGAGGAGGGGAATTCAAATTGAAGACGCGCGAAGGAGAGGGAGAGTTCGGTCTTGGTTTGGCCGGTTTAGGGCGTGCGTGCGGACGAAGAGGAGAGGGCTCGGGCGAGTCGCGTTTGGGTCACGAACGGGAGAAAGCAGGGCAGACGTGCGAATTAGGGATTTAAGGTAGTGATTTAAGTATTTTCTTTCTTTTTTTATTATTTTATATCAATTTTTTTTAATATTTGACTTAAAACTAGTTGATTTGGACAAAATTTGTTCCCACACAAAATCATATCAAAATAGATGTCATTTCCAGGTAATTCTGATGTTTCGGACTCGCCGACGTGGTCTGGTTCGTCATTCGGGGTCGTTTGGACAACCTCGTCGACGATCGGGTCAAAATACGTCGAATTCGATTTTATTAAAATTTTCGAGTTTGCGATCGATTGTTTCAAAATTTTTATTTAAGTTTTCGACAAATAACGGCGCAAACGATGCAAATTGCGGTAAACAAACGTGTCGATTGTTCGAATTGCGAGGTTTGTGCGCGCGGAGATGCAAATTGTGCATAAGACAATCCTAGGGCTTATTGATCCTATAAGGACTCCTTTTGAGTTTCTTCATGTTGGTTTCAACCTCCTAAGTGCTAGAGGCCAAGATTACACATGCTGAATTCCAAAAGGGTATAGAAGTAGTTTGAATTTCTAAAATGAGATGGGTCCCATTTCTAAGGCTCTAAGATAGTCAAAGGGAGAACCCTAATACTAGACCCTAAACCCTTAGAAGAAAATAAGACATCACCAAAAATGAGGTCAACACATGCATATGAAGGTGCTCACAAGACTCGACTTTTTACAAAATTATTGTTGAAACGAAGAGAACTTTCAAGTTCCATCTAGCACTCAACAAGGAACTAGTTGAAGTCAAAGGAAGAATCATGTGAACCAAACATCTTATCTCAATTCATGAAGCCTTTGCTGAAGTACGAAGGGAAGAGAGTAGAAAGAAACTCATGATGGAAAACAATCCTACTAAATAAAATGTTGACCATCCAGTTTTATACTCACAAATCATCTCACAACAACAAATCAAAGTGGAACATACCGTGATGTTAACTTTGCTAGAAACATGGTCATCTTAAGGAGAAGTATTGGAAAATTTATGGGAAGCCTACAAATTGGATGCCCAACAAATTTCAAGGTGATCAATAAAATCAAACAAACACAATATCAAAGGAAGAAAAGCCTCATAAACATAGTTCGTTAACAAGGAACAACTTTAAGCTTTTCAAAGCCTTCTGGGAGAATATTTTGAGCCTTCTAAAATATTAAGGTAGTCCTCCATCTGCTCTTGTTGCTCTCAACAAGAAGAATTATTTTTGGATAGTTGACTAGGGAGCATCTTATCACATGGCAGGTGATATCAATGCTTTCCAATGCTTCATTATTGTAAACATCTTGTTGCAGTTAAAACTATAGATGTCTCCCTCTTATCTGTGGAAGGAAGAGTAAGTGTGAAACTCACAATATGCTTCAATCCGTGCTTTATGGTTATAAACTTAACTGCAATTTATTGTCTATCAATACACTCTTGATATGAATTGTGTTATTTATCCTAATTTGTGTGAATTTTAGGTGGTGAACTTAGTGAAGGTGATTGACAGTGTTGATATGTATCATGAATTTTATTTGCTCCCTAGGACTCCCATTTTAAAAGTTCTGTTCCACCATTCAAGTCATTTGAGTTAAGTCTTGTATCCAAGTCTGTTTCTCATGAGAGTCAAGTTATATTATGACATTTTCGTCTTTGACATCCTAATTCTATTATACTAAAAAATTCAATCCCTATTCTTTATCAACCAAAAGTTTAATTCTTATTAGTGTAAAACTTGCCAACTTGTCAAACATATTCAATAAATGTACCCAAGTTTGAAATAAGAACCAACACATTCCTTCTCCATAGTTCATAGTGATTTCTGGGGGCTCTCAAAAATAAAAAAAATACAAATGGGTTAGATGATTTGTCACATTCATTGATGATCACATCAAAATCACTTAAACCTTTCTCATGATGGAAAAATTTGAAACTGTCGGCACATTTGAAACTTTTCACAACATCATCCTCACCAAATTTCAAAGCAAAATTCATATTCTTAAAATCGATAATGCAAAAGATTACTACAACTCTACTCTTGACTCGGATCTATCAAAAAATGTCGTCATTCATATGAGCTTATTTGTTGACATGCCCCAACAAAAAGGTGTGGCTGAGAGAGAATAGACATCTCCTCAAGGTAGTCTGTTTAATTATATTTACTAATAATGTACCCAAACACTTATAGGGATGCAATTCTCACATCCATTTATCTCATAAATAGGATGCCCAACAGAGTGCTAAACTTTAATAAATCATTCAATGTCCTCATAATATCTTACCTGTATAGTCATTCATTCACGTCTAACCGACCACTTGCGTTGCTTTTGTTCTTCTACATCAACCACATCAGACTAAATTTCATCCCAGGTCAATCAAATGCATTTATGTGGGGTTATTTTTCAGACAAAGGGGGTATAAATGTTACTCTCTAGAAACACAAATAATATACAATTTCATGGTTGTCACCTTTTTTAAAAACCATTTATATTATACCAAATTTAACATTTAGGGGGAGAGTTGGAGAGAATATTAGATTTGGGATGCCATTCATGAACCTCAAGTTCATCTCCCTTTAATCCTTGATAAACCCACTCTTATCCCCACTATCTCAAATTAATGTGAAAATGAACCTATTACTCCACTAAATCCTCACACAACTCCCACCAAGAACCGAGAATTCCGTGTGTACGCCAGAAAAAAAATCTACCTAGTATGTAAGGGACAATATGCAAAATCAGAAATGTAAATCACTCGAACTAACTCCACACACCCTAAATATTTACCCAATGGTTGGGCCAACACATCATGAGAAACAAGAGGAGTATAAGAAACAAACACTTGATGAAAGAATTTGACTTATGAAAGATTATCCTATTAGAAATGCTTTGTTCGGTACTTGGATATTGTGCATGTCCGAAATTCTATCCAAGAAGCCTTATTTATTATTGCTTGGAGAAAACTTGTGGAAGAAGAAATTCTTGCCCTTGAAAAAAACGATACCTAAATCATAATAACCCTGTTTCTTGGGAAAACTATAGGGCGCAAATGGTTATTCTGTGTTAAATGAATATGAGAGCATAGAAAAGATTCAACTAGACTTGTAGTAAAAGAGTTCATTTAGTCTTATGAGATTGACTAGCAAGAGACATTTGCACCAATAAAAGAACTCAACACAGTAAAAACTTCACTGTCATTGACTGTCAACCAGGATTGACCTTTACATCAGCTAGACATCAAAAATGCATTTTTTAATGGGGATCTTGAGAAAGAAGTGTATATGGAGGCATCTCCAAGATTAGAAAACATGTGTGCAAACTAATGAAATCATTGAATGGGTTGAAACAATCTCCTAGAACATGGTTTGAAATGTTCACAAGACTATTCTTGCCAATGTATATTATCAGTGTTAGATTGATCACACTTTGTTTATGAAATCGAATCAACAATTTATGATAACCATTCTTATTGTATATGTAAATGACATTATTCTTATAGGCAATGATGTAAGGGAACTTAAAACAATCAAAATAAGAATGACTTTTGAGTTAAGATCAAATTTCATGGAAATTTAAGCTACCTCATGAGAATGGAAATAGTTACATCCAGAAAAGGCATTTTCATATCCTAGAGAAAATATATTCTTGACTTTGTTAAAGGAGACATGAATGTTGGGGTGCAAACCAACAAATTCTTCTGTGGATCCCAATTAACAAACATCAAAAGGAGAGGTTTACACCCAATTGAAAAAGGGAGGTATCAAAGACTTGTGTGGAAACTATTTATCTGTCACATAGGAAATTGTGAAGGGATGTGGCTGAAGAAATTACTAGTGGAAGTACACATAGAGAACAAAAATACCATTAAGATGTTCAATGGGGCAGTCAATCAACTCTTAGTATTTCAAAGAATCAGGTATACCATGGTCGAATCAAACATATAAAGATTGGCATGCAGTTTATCTTTGAGAAGGTCAATGTAGGGTTTGTCCAGCTATGCTATATCCAACTCAGTATCAAATTGTTGACATTCTTACCAGGTCTCTTCCTCAAGATCAATTTAGTGATCTCAGTAGCAAGTTTGGGATGTCATACATCCCAACTTGAGGGAGAGTGTTGATATGCATATAACCTTGAACCACATGGGTCCACCCACAGTTTAGCCATTTAGGAATCCGTGGGTCCACAACTGCAGTTGAAAGGGATAAATTATTCTCCCTTCTTTATCCATTATTTCGTTTTTATTTCTCTCCTGATCATGTTGATTTGAGTTTTCCTCCAATTGTATGAGGGTTAGTCAGAGCTATTTATATATTTGTTATTTGCTTGTATTAGTTGAACGAGAAAATTAAGGAGTTTTTTTCTCTAAGAAAGCTCCTTCTAAGTTTCACAAGAAATAATAATAAACATGATTCAATTGATGATAATGCATTGCCTTCATCTGGAGAAGTTTTTTTTCAATATAATAGTAATCATAAAATTTTTGCTGTGGTTATTTTCTTTAGCGATTGTATGAATGACATGGTAACAGGTGCTAATATCAGTGTGCGTCTTGGAAATATTGTAGATTGTCATCTTGAAGAACTTGAAGTTGCAGATATAGTTTTTTAATTTGGTTCTATGCGTTTCTTTTTCTTTTTAGTAATACATTGGTGAATGCGAGTGGTAACTTGTGAGTTCTCAGAAGTTGGAGGAATTTAACTTAGTTTAATCGTTCTTTGTAGACATCCTTCTAAAATGGACTTAATTTTAAACATGGGCATGTACTTTTACATATTTCATAAACTTTTTTAACAGATGCTATAAAATAATTTTATCTAGTTGAATTTATCGTTATTATATAAATTGATCACACTGAAAGATGACAATTTGCAATAATAAGTATTCATAAATGTTAATCCATTTTAATTGTAAAATAACAATTAATTTAATGAGAGACCTAATCTAAAAATTTACTAAATTAGCATCACATATAACACCACTAAATAGCATCTAACTTGATTTCAACACAAATGGAACTTTGATAATTCTTCATGCTGTGGTAATGAATTCAAAAGAGAGTTAAACTTCCAAACAACATTCATAAAATATTTTTTATATAATAAATTTTATAAATATCAAATGAACTAGATTGTAT
Organism: Phalaenopsis hybrid cultivar; assembly: GCA_002079205.1. Classification (NCBI taxonomy): domain Eukaryota; kingdom Viridiplantae; phylum Streptophyta; class Magnoliopsida; order Asparagales; family Orchidaceae; genus Phalaenopsis; species Phalaenopsis hybrid cultivar. The sequence goes on from JXCR01105107.1 coordinate 280,130, forward strand.
ACCTATAGGAGCCCAACCAACACACCACTGGCCTTTGTTTTGAATCTTGGGTGAGACAAAATACGATTCACCTTAAGCTTTTTCTTCATATCCCAACTTTATAACAATGGTGGCTTGGCTTTGAAAAGAGCCTCATCATCGTTATATCTTCGAAAGGATTTTGCATCTTTCTCATCTTCATTGTCTTGGCTTGAGGAGATAAGAAATGAGTCGGTTCAATACAAAGAACTATGCCTTTTTATTTATGTCTTGGCCTGTGCCCATCGTGTCCCGCATTCGTGTTTTGCTATGTCCTTGCCATGTGTGCACCATGGTTGAGTTTAAAGTTATTTTAAATAAGTACGACATAGTTTGTGATGTAGGAGATGCCATGTTCTTGCCTTATACATGTTTGAAAAAGACATCGAGTCCATTTTAAAAAGCACATGCCCATGTTTAAAATTGTGCAGGTGCACCTTGATATAATTAAACAAAATACATATTGAGTTGTATGACAAATACAACATACGCCTCTCCTTAATCAAATTGTGGCAACATCTCAACTCAATTATATTGAGGCTTCTACCTCATTTGTCTAATTTTTTCCCCTTATATTAGATGGTTTGATTTTGAACCAAATTTGCAACCCACACTTGCCCTACATCTCTCACATAGGATCTCCCATCACCCTCTCATGAGGACATCCTAGTCAGCTTTTCTGCTGTCGATTCCGCTACAAATTGCTTCCATTGCTGTCACAGTCATCACCGTTGGGGTTGAAGAAGAGAAAAAAAAAGAGAGAACTGAGACTCAACTGAAGGAAAGATGAGAAAATATCATTCTTTATGATGATTAATTTAATGAAGACCCCTTAAGTGATGATAGTGTTAAGGGCCTTTGATTATTTATTAAGTTTTTATTTAGATTTATGGATGTTTTTTGTTGGACAATATAAGTGGGAAATCTATCATGTTAAACTCCTCTTAAGTCTTAATTTGATATTTTATGTTATTTTTATTTCATGTTTTATGTTAGTTTGATCAGTTGATGTCCACGTTTGTAATTTTACTTTGTGCAAGTTGTTACATGATATTTTGTGGTTTACACAATTTATTTATTTGATATAGATGCAATTTGCTACTTCGTAATGTGTTAGAATGTTAATATTTATTTCCTTAATATGTTTATAAGTTATGATGCTAATTTATTTTTTTACCTTTAATATTGACTCTACAATGTTCAAACTCCGAGGCTTGTACCTTAGAACGCCTTGAGGCTTACGCCTTGCATCATGAATGTGCATCATCGCTCAAAGAATGTCGAGGCTAGTGGAGGGAATAATTGAAATCACTCACAAAGGAAGCTTTTCTTTCAATTTGTTAGTCTCCGTTAGCTTTTACATTTTTTGTAATATGCAAGTAATCCTTTAGAGGGAATGCAAAGGAATTTTATTAATTATGATCGAAATAATTTGGCAATAGTCGCTCATATATCACTAATGATATCATATTTAGCAGCTCAAACCGGAAGTAATAATTTATAGATTGCCTTCTACCAAGTTATCTTAATAAGACCCAGAGCAGATGGTAGGAAGCCTTGGTGAACTTTCATCTGCTTTCATCATTCTGACATGGTGCTATGATCGTGCCACTCTAAGCTGCCTTTTTCCTTTAGAGGTTGGAAGAGAGACTAATATATGTGTAGCCTGTTTTCTCTCGTTCTAGCACTTAGAAGTGCTTAAGAAAATGGTGAGTCCTTTTGTGATTAAGTTATAACATCACCAATTTAATTAATCATGATTGGCATGATTTATGGTGATCCAGTTTTACCAATTTGTCGTGGTTTCTGTCGTTGTATGAGCTACAACATCTTCAACATATGGTTTTTCCTTCCTGAGTATCTAAAATGTTATTACGTGTTTCTTGCTTTAAAATAAATAATCTTATGCATTTCTTCTATTATTTCATTTGAGCAGCTTTTCTTCCGGAAAACTTCTAGAAGAGGTGGAAGTTGAAAATATGCTGTTGAATGAAGCATTTGGTTACCTGAATTATATACTTCTAGGTTGGACCTTGTTAGCCCCAAGCTACGTCATCTTATTTCATTCTGAAAACTCTAGGTTCACATGATATAGCGAAATAAGTGAATAGCATGTATCTTATCAGATATGGCCATATTATCATTTCTAGCTTTTATTTTCTTTCAGGGTGAATAAGTATTGTCAACCATTTTCCCCAATATACTCTACTGATTAAACTGGAAAGCCTTTTTTTCTGTCTTCTGAATTGTAACAAGTTTTCTGGTTGGGGACACAAACAACTTGAAGTCCTTGAAATATTTATTTTTTAGTAAATCTCATGCATGGAATGATGTGCTTCCTAACAAATTTCAGTTCTAATTTGTGATTCATGTGATTGAGAATTATGATGTTTTTGTTGGATTTGGCTTTTAGAAAATTTTGAAATCCGCATTCTGAATTGGTAATTTTTAATTTATAAATCTTTTAGAAAGATAACTTTAGCCGTTTTTATTTAATTTCCTGCAAACTGACCTGTACTCAAATTCCTAATTTGCTGGCCCTTATTTTAATGTATGAATTTCTTGTCTTGAATATTCTTAGACCATGGGAAATACTACTGGTTTTGTGGAATCAAATGCTTCCAGAGAGCATGTTAATGAAGGTATGCTTATATCTTCTTGAGTCAATTTTTTACTATATATTTTACTTGTTCGGTCAGATATATATATTTTTTGGTAATTCTCTTAGTTTTAGGTCAAGTATTATGAAGATGAAGGTATGCATTTGTCTTCTTGAATCATTATTTGTATTAAATATTGGGTTCAGTCATATAGATATTTTGTTTTGTAATTCTCTTAGTTTTAGATGTTGTCATAAATAAGCATGCAAACTTGGAACTCATAGACGCAGCTGAATATCCTCTTATTCATTACCATTGTTTGCTATTCCTACAATTTAGAGTAGGCTTTATCACGTTTATCCATTCTTTGCTGAATATGGTTTGTGGTGTTAAATCTACTTTTGTAGAAATCTTTTTACACAACCAAAACTATGCAGATACTTGCGCATATACTAGTTATTTAATTATTCAAATATAAACTAAATTAGGTAATAATTTTCAACAAATATAATGAGGCACTCTGAACAAAAAATTTCAGCAAATTAAAAGAAAACAGTGGAAAATATAAATGTTGGAGTGATAAAAGAATACTTAAAAAAATCAAGGATACTCGTCAAATTGTGTGTGAAGAACTAGAGATTGATTTAGAGGCGATGGGAGTGCACGGATGAGGCATCGTCAAGCTAGACTCAAGTTTATGTTTTTTGTCTATTTAAAAACTTCTCCTAAAAGATTAACTTCTCGCCTAATTTGTACGTTCTTATCCTACTTCAATTGTTTGGTTTAGTTTTTTTATACTTCTAAACTATACATCTACCTCTAATAATTTTTGATTAATACTTCAAATTTTTATGAAAATATCTTGCAATTTTTTCTGCAAGTTATTTTTCACTTTTAAATATTAATTAATATTTATGATTTAGTAAGTTGACTTTTGAAAATAACCTAGTTCTCTCATCTCTTATATTATAGTTTTGCTATTGCAAGATTTTATGCTACTATCAAATCAAGTATAGTTTCAATCATTTTTTTTAATATTCTATTTCATGGTAATTATGAATCCTATCGTAGCACATCCTATTCAAAAGAGTTCTATCATTTGATATTTGTTATTAATAGTTCACACATCTTTTCGTAAAATTGACATTTCAAATATGTTTTAATCCAACTTATATTGTATATTCACTGATAACATTTATAATGTTTTCATTAATACACTAATAACATTTATAATTTTCTGATTAATAATTACATTAGTAGCAACCACCATATGGTTAATCCATCATATATTATCATTTAATTAGGGCTCTAGATATTCTTTTCCTATTTTTTGGATTATACAAGCCACTGAATTTCTTGTCAGTTTTTCTCCTTTCTTTTAGTTTCATGCGAAAGTATAAATTTATTGATTAGGTAACTGATGTGTCAACTGAGGTGCTTTTCAGGATTACTTTTATTTTCTATATTTATTTATTTATTTATGTTTTGATTTGAAACAAAATATGCTTGGTAAGTTATAATAAATCAGTCAAAACATCTAAAAGTGTTTTGATTGTTTTAAACTATTTTAATTTTTTTTTGAAAATAAAAAATAAAAACATGTAATTAACACACTAAATAAGCATATTTTAAGAAGCAAAAATATAAGTAATAAAATGAAAATAAAAACAAAAACAAAATTGATCCCAAACAGGCTCTAATTCTCTTAATTTTTATTTGAAGTCCCCAAAATTTTATTGGTATAATTTATTCTTAGCTAACTGTTGTACATTTTTAGACAGAATTGCAGATTGTTAGCCGTTTCTAAATTTTTATTTGAATTAGGCTTCATGGATTTTCCTCTATCAATCTTGATGAGTGTTAAATGAGGTTATCTTGATGAGTAAATGAGGTTATCTTGATGAGTGTTAAGTGAGATCTTCTTCATTGTTTGGCTAATAAAAATTATTTGTGGCCAACTTTATGAATCCTCAGGATCTCTTATTCATGCTTGGTGTTACATGAGGTTTTGATTCCATTTTTCTCAAAATTTCTGGTCAACTTGTTAAGAAGAAAGTTTTTTAAATTGTTCATGCTTTGTTACTTATTATTATGTATAATTATGATTAGCCTTAGTCCAACTGCTTGAGCTTGAATTTTTTACTCTTCTTCTTTTTTTTCTTTGTGCTGTATGTGGTGTTAATTTTAGTTTATTCAAGTTTTAATTTACAATTTCCGGACTACTGTTTTTATTGCCATTCTTTCTATGCTTGTTTCCTTGATTTTGTTTACCGCCATTATGATATGTATTTAACTCTCCTTTCTAAATAGTCATAACAGAGCCTATTTTCAACAACATTTTTATTAGGAGGTGCTATTCTTTAGCATTTTAACACACTTTTCTTTGTACTCTATTTTTATTTCATGAACATCCTTTTTGTGATTCTTAGTTATCACACTTGGCTTAGTTTTGATGTTTTTGTCAAGTCCGTAAAAATAGCTCATCATGCAAATTTTTGAGTACTCGTAGTTATGTTTCCAAATTCTTTGGTATGTTTTAGTTTTATTTGCGTCCAGAAAAACCATCAACACTAGAGAAACTATAAATGACTCTTTATTTTGAATTTATCGTTCACGTTGCATAACAAAATCAAACTTTAGCTACTTGTTGTGCTTGGAAGCCCTTTCCAAGGCTGATTTTTTTTTAATCTTTTTATTATTGGTATCAAAGTTTATTTTGATTATTTAATGCAAAGGAATATTTCTGATGAGAGTTTTATAGTTTTTAATTCAGATAAACTTTCAAGTGTGGTATCACATATACTCTTTTGTAAGAAATGCTAGTAAAGTGCAAAAAACGATCAAAATATTATTGATATAGCATTATCATTTATCCTAATTTTTCTTATGCCTTGAAGACATCATCAAATTCTTTATAGCGTTAAATTTTTTTTTTTATCTGGTATCATTGCAACATGAGCTTTCTGGAATACATTTGGTTCTGAAAAATGAATTTGTTCGAGGCTTGGTGGTAGTTAATGTTATGGCGAAACAATAGTCTTGAATAATCTGGATACAAATAGGTCAGGATGTTTGTATATCGTAGTGTTTATTTTGTTCTACTGTATTGTATTAAATGATAATACTCTTGAATAGAAATGAGCTGCTCCACAAGTTAATATGTCATAAATTCATTGAGGTGGACTTTTCATATTTTGCAAAAAAATAAAACTATTTTTCAAAAGCTAAGCATGATAAAAAACAGAACAAAATGAAACTAATGCACTTGTTAATGCATAAAGAAAATTAAACATTTGCAATATTCCTAGAGGTTCATTCATTGTACTGTTTATAATTATATCTCGTTTAGCTTGAGTCTAAACTGTATAGCTATCTTTCCAAAAATTATAAGCACTCTTTTTTGTTTACGATGCCCTATTTGTCTTTTATTTAAAAAATTTCCTTTTGTATTTTATTTAATGAGACTCCTGACTTTGATACAGTATTGAACTTTTCTTTTGAAATATAAAGTTGTGATACTGGTTTGCTTATCGAACAGGTCTTGTCCCTAAGTATCCATTATCCAAAAAGCATTAATTTGGATATGATCTTTTTACATGTATCCATTGTCCATAATTCAGTCGGTCAGAAATTTTGTTTGAAATTTAATTGCTGTTTATTCCGGGCTAGTTTTCCAATCGGCATTGTTCAGTGGCATTGGAAGTGGAAAATTGAGACTGCCCAACAATCTTGCATCCCGGAACTAAGCGAGAGAAAAACATGTAGTCTCTGAAAGTCAAGAATGGATGTTGATGTGTAGAAATGCTGTTTACGGTTTTTACGAACTATGAAAAATTTGCATGACTACAGTGATACTTTGATGATATCATATTTTTAGATCTAAGTTTCTGGATGAGTATTATTTGATTATCTTGCGGATGGCGGTTTATCAAACTAAAAAGTGGTGGTAACTCCAGATAAGGCTGAAGGAGGTGACTTGAAAGAAGTACCAGATTGTTCACGTCTTTTTGTGGAAAATAATCAAAACTATGAGGCTGGGGTTGTTGAGCTAAAGACTGACAGCTTAGAGCGTCCAGATTATGATGCTAGTTTGGCTGACAACTCAAACAACCAGTAAATTTATTTTATTTTATTTTATTTTTTTTCTGACAGCCATTTTATTTTTTGGAGCTTTGTTACGTTAGTATTATGATAATATGCTTTTTTCTTTTATTTTTTTTGTATAACCCTATAAATTTCTCATTCTATGAATGCAGAAATATTGGGCCATGTTCAAGTTCATTTATTCATCCATTCATTCTGAAAAAGTTGAGAGAACTTCAAATTCAGCATTGCTTACTTCCCAAAGAAAGAATCATTAAAGCTAGCTGTAATGGTGTGATTCTGTTAATTTCTATCTGTTGTAGTACGAAATATTTTTATATTATGTTGCATTGTTCATTTTTCATTGTCAGATCATGTTGATAATAGAATGCTTCCACTGAAATGGCTGTTCGTGCAGATAAATTGGGAACCACTGATGCCAAGGCAGTCGAGGGTTGTTTGCTCATTGCTGCAAATTCGGACCAATTGGAATTTGTTAAAAATATGGACATATTAGATATCTCACCTACGGATGAAATTGAAGGAGAGTTGCTGTACTTGCAAAACTGTTTACTTGATAAAGTTACTTCAATCAAGCATTCATGCGGTCAGGCGTTTTTCTTATTCTTTCAGTTTTGCGCTCAAGTTTTCTTGCTGTGAGAATTTGTGCTTTAAGCTCCTTAACAGTTTCTATTTATTTGTTTGTTTCGAGAATGTATCTTAGGTTCATAAAGCATTATCGTTTTTATATGGCATAGGGATGGATTTTTCTCCTCTTATGAAGAAAAATATCATTCTCCACCCAATTGAATTCCAATTTTATGGCCTTCAAATGCAAAATTGAATCTGTCCGCACTTTCCAATACAATTAAAACTAATTGTATGCCTAATTTTAAGAATTTTAAAGATTTTCTATTTATCAATCAAGCACTTTCAAATTGTCTCGTTGATGGCTACAACTGAACGAGAACCTTATTAGAATTTCAAAGCATAGAAATTTTCAAATGGCAAGGGTTAAATGCCCGTATTTATAATTGTAATTAGCATATAATGAATTTATTTAATTGGTGAAATATATGGGTAAAACTTGAATTTTAACAGGGCTTACATGTGTCGTGCAACATGCCCGGGGAACAGTAAAATTTGTGAAATATTATGAGATTTAATTCCTTATATTTTATTGCAGTTCTCAATCAATTTCGTGATAAAGCAATAAGTGCAAAAATAAAATTAATAGGAGAGTTTTAATTCTTTTTAAAGGAGAGAAGTTCAATTTTGTTTATTTAACTTTTTTTTATTACCTTCGAATAATGCACTTCAAGATTATTGATATTGATTTATCAAACTTAATGAAGAAATAGCTGTTTTCTACACACACNATTATTAACTCTGAAGGTCTTTTATGCTTTCTTTTATAGTTTGGAAGTAAATATTTCATTATAAATAAATATAATGATGATTTTTATCTTATGTTGTCATATAATATTGCCCTTATCGATCCTTGCCAGTATGTATAGTGGCTGCTACTATTTGATAGGTAGAAAGTTGTCTAGTGCAAATATTTTTATATAGGTAGACAGTGAGCTTATTTGTGAGTGCATAAATTGCTATCTAACCTACATAATGGTCATATTTAAACCTGGATAAACCAACTATAAATCCATTTTAATAGTCTCCTCCAGTTTGGAATGACTAACATTCCAAAGATCTAATCTGGAGCCCTAACTATTTGATAAGGGTAAACACTTAAATATAGTTGTCACATCATTTTTCGTTCTAGACTACTTTTCTTTGTGGTCTTAATACATTTTAGCACTCCCTTGGTGAACATAATATCGAGTGATTTTCGCTTTCTAATGTATCTTTATTAATGCTTTTGTTTGATTTAGAATATTTAGTTGATCTCTAAATCTCAGTTCACCTATTTGGTCGATAACAAACCCGGGCTTCAACCTATTGTAAGCTTAATTCCTTTTCTGATTCATAACATTTAGTTGATCTCTAAATCTCAATTCCCCTATTTGGTTTATAACAAACTTGGGCTTCAACCTATTCTAAGCTTGATCCCTTAGCTAGATCAATTTAACTTCTTCCATCTTGGTTGCATGTAAAATTGTGATATGATGTATGGTAGATTTGTATCATGGAGGTGTTATCTTAAGCAGAAATCATTCCAGTTTGAGCACTAACTTCTGAATACATCAAGCATCACAACAACTCAACAGCAATGTGCTCTCAAAC
>JXCR01105107.1:314742-359322 GCA_002079205.1 Phalaenopsis hybrid cultivar
AAATAATTGGGTATTTGGATGTGGGAAAATGAATTATATTAGAACATATTAAAATAATAAAATATTTATTTAAAGGAAGAAAAAGGATATGATGTCATGGTTAAATTTTTTAATCAGAATGAAACTTTCAGCCTTTGCATTAGCTTTAAAATGATGTAAAATAAATTTTATTTAAAATTTCATATACGCATCTCAAACTGAATCCAAAAACTTATAGCTCTATCATGATCAAAATTTGATAAGCTATCCATCTATTTTCTTAAAGATAAAATTTAAATTCTATGTAGTTCTTAACTCATATTTTGTCAATTTCATAAAATTTCTTTTATTGTTGATACATTTAATTTCAAATATCGCAATATAAATATTTCCATGTGTTCGGACTTTGTTTACCTGAATGCAAATTGATAGGTGCAAGAAAATTTGCGGCGGTAGACTAATGAATTATCTTCTTAGCTTTTCACGAGAATTCAGCACACACGTAGATAAAAGAAACAACCAATAAAGACATCAAAAGTTTTTACGTGAAGAACCCAAAAAGAGAAAAAATCACGGTGCCTATTCCAACTAAAGACGCCACTATAAACTGGATATTACATGTATAGTCCCTCGTCTCGCAGGTGGGAAATTGTTGAACACTCTTTAGAGTTACAACGTCACATTATAGGAGAAGCCAATATTAGCATGCAAATTTTGTGTTGAAAGTTTCCGCCGCAAATATTAGCATCGGATTTGCGTGCGCTTAGTGATGAATAATATATTTTGATAATTGTGTCGGATTTTGCATCCAAAAATTTGATGGAAAAACACTATGGAAATGACAAAACTTTGTTTAGAGTAGCGACAAATTTTGTGTCGAATTTGCGTCGGACTAATTGATGCAAAAGCTTTACTTGTTAGCGTTGAATTAAGCACGACACAAATCCTACGCAAATGACGTAATATTCTCATCATTCGCCTAAATTTTATTTCTTTCGTCTCCGCACTCTACCGTCCTTCCGTCACTCGAATCCCTCGCTCTTCACTTTCCCTGTCCCTCGCAGCTTTACTCAAAACCATCGCCTTCCTGAACAATAATTCGCGATACAATTGCCATTAGGAGCTAGCTTAGCTGAGAATGTAACGACGGTTCTCGGCTTATAGAGACCACCAAAACTCATGTAGTTCTCATCCTAATCGAAAAACATGAGGAAGGTAATTCCATTTGCACCTTCAAACCTTCGTCATTTAAATTTTTATTTAGTTATGTAAATGCAGTATGTATGTAATAGTTGAAGTTCAAGTGTTAGATTGTGTATGCATAAAAATTGAGTGTCTGTATGAATATCTTCATAAAAAATGAAGCTTATATATTATCTATGTATATACATAAGTATTGAGTNCTGCAGATAATTTAGTGTCGAATCTGTACAGAACGAAAAAATTTGTTTCAAAGCTAGGGCTATAATGTGAGAAGATAAATTGTTTTGTTAATGGGTGCATGATATATTATAAGGCCCATGAAGTCATGATGAATTGTTGATTTTGTGATGTAGATAGATTCAAACAATAAGAGAGAAAGAATAAAAAAAATACTTCATACAAGTGTCCCTTTTATTTTCGGTTCATACCCGAGTTTAAAGATTGCTCACTTCTTTCCGTACAACCCCCACATGACTTGGCACAGTATTGGTTCTGTTGATGCTAACTCAATGATTCAACCATCACACGGTAAGGCCTGGAGACATTTATACTGTACTTACTCAGATTTTGCAGCTGAAGTACACAATGCTAGATTAGGTTATTTATTGATGGTTTCACCCCGTACATTCAAGTTGTAATCCAGTACTCATGCTGGCCAGTGATCATAATGCCATACAATTTGCCCTCTATTATGTGCATGATTGTGTCATTCTTATTTCTAGCATTGATCATACCAGATCCACATAGACCGAAGANTAAGGGATTCAAACATAATTATTGGTACTGAACAATGCATGGTGAGCAAGAACTTGAAGTTAAATTTGATTAAGGAGGTTCCTTGAAAAGTTATACCCCCTGTAGAGGAATTTGGTTATGACACATATGAAGAAATGATTCATGGTGCTCAAAGAGCTCAATTTGTTTGGAGCATTCATCCTAAACCCGAGACACTGAACAATGAATCACAAAGGTTCTATGACTTACTAAATGCTTCACAACCTTTATGGGATGACTGCACTGCACATATAGAGTTATTAGTGGCGCTGAGAATCTTGGTCATCAAATCTGATTTTAACATACCTAAAGAAGCATTCAATCAGGTATGAACTTTATTGAAAGAGACTAACTTTGCAGATAATTTAGTGTCGAACCTGTATAGAACGAAAAAATTTGTTTCAAAGCTAGGGCTATAATGTGAGAAGATAAATTGTTGTGTTAATGGGTGCATGATATATTATAAGGCCCATGAAGTCACGATGAATTGTTGATTTTGTGATGTAGATAGATTCAAACAATAAGAGAGAAAGAATAAAAAAAATACTTCATACAAGTGTCCCTTTTATTTTCGGTTCATACCCGAGTTTAAAGATTGCTCACTTCTTTCCGTACAACCCCCACATGACTTGGCACAGTATTGGTTCTGTTGATGCTAACTCAATGATTCAACCATCACACGGTAAGGCTTGGAGACATTTATACTGTACTTACTCAGATTTTGCAGCTGAAGTACGCAATGCTAGATTAGGTTATATATTGATGGTTTCACCCCGTACATTCAAGTTGTAATTCAGTACTCATGCTGGCCAGTGATCATTATGCCATATAATTTGCCCTCTATTATGTGCATGATTGTGTCATTCTTATTTCTAGCATTGATCATACCAGATCCACATAGCCCGAAGAGAAAAATCAATGTCAACTTATAACATTTGATTTTAGAGCTTCAAAGGTTATGGTAGCCGGGTGTGCATACATATGACATCACTACGAAGAAAAATTTTCAACTGAGAGTGGTTGTTATGTGGACAATTAATGATTTTCTGACCTATGAGATGCTAACTGGTTGGAGCACAGCTGGGAAATTGGCTTGTCCTTACTACATGGATATACGAAGGCATTGACTTCAAAACATGGTAGGAAAACTAGTTCGCTCAACTGTCACAGCAAATTTCTAAACCACGATCACCCATTTAGAAGAAACAAAGATGCATTCTTCAAAAACATAGTTGAGAGATCAAGTCCACCCCCCCAGGATTACTAGAGTCGAAATATTATAGATGATCAGTAAACTGTTGAAGATCATTGAAAGGTCAGACTAGCTTCAATTGTCTTTGTGATTTCGATGTAACACATATCTGGATGNCAAAATTTTCAACTGAGAGTGGTTGTTATGTGGACAATTAATGATTTTTTGACCTATGAGATGCTAACTGGTTGGAGCACAGCTGGGAAATTGGCTTGTCCTTACTACATGGATATACGAAGGCATTGACTTCAAAACATGGTAGGAAAACTAGTTCGCTCAACTGTCACAGCAAATTTCTAAACCACGATCACCCATTTAGAAGAAACAAAGATGCATTATTCAAAAACATAGTTGAGAGATCAAGTCCACCCCCCAAGGATTACTAGAGTCGAAATATTATAGATGATCAGTAAGTGTTGAAGATCATTGAAAGGTCAGACTAGCTTCAATTGTCTTTGTGATTTCGATGTAACACATATCTGGATGAAGCACAATATATTCTAGGATTTTTTGTACTGGAAGACTAATCTTATTAGACATAATCTCAATATTATGCACATTGAGAATAATATTTTTTGAAAACATATTCAATGTTGTGATGGATATCAAGGGTAATACAAAAGATAATGTGAAAGCTAAAATGGACCTATAAGAGTGTTACAAAAGGAGGATTTTAGATCTTCAAGAGACAAATGGAGGTAAATTAATAAAGTCTAAAGCTGCATATTGTTTTACATCAAATCAATAGAGGGAAATTTTGAGTGGGTGAATTCTCTGAAGTTTCCTACTGGCTAAGTTTCAATTTAGGCCGCTATTTCAACTTAGGATTGTGTAAGATATTTGGCATGAAGAGTCATCTATAGTGCTTATTACCTATTACATTTCATGCATTGCCATTGCTGGTGCTCGATCCCTTGATCGAAGTTAGTATATTCTTCAGAGATTTGTGTGTGAGGACATTGGCTATTAACTAGTTGAGACATTTTGATGCGGGTGCTCCCCTATTATTATGTAAGCTTAATCATATATTCTCTCTTGGTTTCTTCAACTATATGGAGTATCTACTTATACATCTATGTTATGAGGTTATACAGGGGGGTCCAGTTCAACACAAATGAATGTATCTCTTTGAGAGATATGTTTTCTATTTTCATTCCTTTCTCTTTTTATTTTTAAATGAGTCTCCAGTTCAGTCATCGTCGTATACTTAACTTTTCCAAATAAGTCTCCCTTATAGATCATGTAAATGATCAGGAGAAAAGAAGAACAAAAAAAATGAACATATGATAAAGAGGACAAATGAGAGAAAAAACGTGGAAAGCCTACACGCGATAAAACTTGCAAGAATATGTTAAGTATGTCCCCTCAAACAAGATTGGGTGGAAGCACCTTGGACCAATATACATCAAAGAATACTTACGTAGACCATCCACAACTAGAGATCCAGGTCTATTTTCCTATATTGGGGTTTGGAGTGCTTCCAAGGGGATGTATCGCAGTTGGCTAATTATATCTTGGGGGTTGCTCAAGAATACTCTTGATCCAAGGAGTTTTACTTACTTTTAAAGTGATAACTAGCATAAGGCTATCGAAGGAAAGCTATTTTGTATGGAAATACTCTGATAATTTCAGAGCTCCCATTAAGCTACGTGCAGAGAGTGAGTCTCTCACAGGCCTACATGGGTAACAAAATCATCGACAGATGGAGCATGCAAAATAATCTAATAATCCTAGCGAGGAATCTAAATATGTTAAAGAAGATTCATGCCATAAGTGCAAAGGATAAATCATTGTATCCTAAACGGGCGGTAGTTCATCTGTAATTGGGTTGCCAAGATGATACCAATGAAAGAAAGAGGAACAACAAAGCTCAAAGTGGATATTCAATGAAAGGGACAAGTTTTCCTTAAACAGATAGAGGTGGTCGGGTTGGGGTACCATGGACCCGTCATCCCAAGCCACTAAGTCTACCTGGTCGTGAAGTAGTGACCCAAAACATTCAGAGATCTCTGTTCAGTAATCCATGAGTTACATCTTCTCCGGGGACCTCAGTAACCTTAAGGTCAGAGTAATAAAAATCTATTATATGGCTATCGGGTGGAGCTCCAAGAGGTAGGATTTATACATACCTAAGTGGTGAGGATGCAGCTGGAAAGAGAGGATAAAGGGAGGTTTAGCTACATACAAATTACTTACACCTCATCTAGGTTAAGGAGCCTTTAATGACTTATGCACACCAGACAACCACCCCAGTAAGAATTTACGATGGGCTAGTCAAGTTGATGAAGCACGGGGCCTTCTCCTCGAAACATGAAAAATGATGCAGTTATCTAGAGCAGTCCTTAGATATTTTAAAGGTCCTATTAGTATGACTTGAGATATTACCATGCATACAACTCATTTTAAAACCTGCCCAAAGGCCATGCAGAAAAGTAAAAGCAAGTTTAAAAAGTCCTGAATCTGTTAATCCTAAATTTTAATTAATTTTAAAATTTTTATTATGATTTTTTTTAGAAAATTTATAATTTTAAGGCTCTAAAAAGCCTAAATTGCAATTTTGTAGCATCCCAGATATAAGCAGAAAGAAACAAGGAAAACAACTTAAGCATGCAATCATGCAGAAAAGACAGTAGAACAAGCCAAGTAATATAATAAAAAGGTCGGTTTTGCTGGTTCGATGACATATCTTAGAAAAGAAAAAGACGGCTGGACTCTTCGTACGCATGCCCAATCTTAGTTCTATACATAAATGAGATTTATAATTAAGGTACGAGACACATGCAAATAGTTTTGGGTTCCCATCACATGGTTCCACTCGTCCGACTCCTCGAAACTCATGCACGTGCCTTATTTTTAATACAAACTCTTCCTCGGAATCTAAAAAAGTACATCGGGAAAAAAAAGACTCAACATGCATGAAGATAATATCAACGGGAAGGCCAAACCAGCATGCAATGTGTCCAGCCCATTCCTGGTGAGGGAGCTATGCAACGCCTGTGGAAAAGGGTTAGTAATAATTGTTACATTGCTACAACTTTTTATTGTATTTTTGTGTGCATATATATGACATGTCCTCTGCAGAAGACCACCATAATATACTACCATGCATATTGAAAACAAGCGTACACAATCACACCAGAAAGCATAAAAGTGACACATGGCTAGAACAAACAAACCAACAAAGAACAATAGCTAAAGGTATCAAAAATACTACCTCACACACTAGTCCTAGCTTAGCACACCATCTAATGGGAAGGTGTCCAAACCAGCATCTAAGTGCTTAGGGTTTATCAACCTAATTCCATGAGATAATTTATTTTGTGCCATTTAATTTGATGTGGTATTATAATCTTGTTTCATTTTTGTTTGGGTAAGAGAATTTCCTTGTACCTGGTTAAAGGCTTGCTAGCTTCATGAAATCAAACTTAAAAAGAGTTAATAAAGCAAATCTATGAGGATTTTCAATTTGATTTTGTTTTCATTTCATGTATCTCTTTAAAATTTTTTTACTATTAAATTACCTTGTTAAAGGTTGCCTTTTTCATCACTTTGTGCTTGTTATGAAAAATAGAGTATTTAGTTTTATTTCTCACTCTATCATTCTAGCATTTTTATAATTTTCCATTTTTAATATAATAAAATAATTTAATTTGAATTCAACCTTATATGATGTTGGCCTTCACTAAGAAATTGACTTTAATTAAGAAGTCAACAATGAATTTTTTCTAAGGTTGCTGAATACTTTGTTTAGCCAATGTATTTCAAAATAATTTGAACTTCAAATAATGGATAGAAATATTTCAAAATTATTATTGCATGCAGAAAAAATTGTGGTGATAGTGTAATGTATTAACATCTTAGCCTTATATGAGGATCTAACACATACACACATAAAATTAGAGCTGAAAAAGAAGACGACTGGGGCTTTTATGTGAAAAACCTAAAAAGGAAAAACCATGGGTCCCACCTAGTTGAAACGGCTTCACTATAAAAATATATGTTACAAATACTTTGCTATCCCTTAAACAACTAAAAATAATAGTACAAGAGTAGAAGTTATCAACTTGACCTTCACTAGAGGAATGATAAAAAATATTAAAGAATTAGTAGTGACTCGATTGTGGTGATAGAAGACCAATGATGGCCTTATGATGGATATTTGATGTTATTGTTACTAAGGATTGTGGTGAAATGGAAATAGTGGTCCGAAGATAGTAGTAGCAACAATAATTTGATAGTGTTAGTGTTAGTTGTGAAATAATGATCCAACACCAGACATATGATGATGGTTTGACAATGTTTTGTAGTTTAATGATGGAGGTCTGAAGGCAATAGTCACATCGATTGAGTGACTTTTGTTTGATGGTGGCAGTTTGTTATTGGAGGTTTGATGATGATGACGATTGTGTCCAAGGGATGGTGATCCAGTGATGGTGTAAGTTGGGCAATGGTGATATGA
The DNA here is from genome assembly GCA_002079205.1 of Phalaenopsis hybrid cultivar. NCBI lineage: Eukaryota > Viridiplantae > Streptophyta > Magnoliopsida > Asparagales > Orchidaceae > Phalaenopsis > Phalaenopsis hybrid cultivar. The sequence continues at coordinate 322,410 of JXCR01105107.1, forward strand.
TGATGGTGGCAGTGGTCAGGACATGTTGATTCGATGGTGAACATGGTAGCAGTTAGAATTCGATGATCCAACCAAGTTGATCGTGGCTAGGAGATGTAGATCAAAAAATGGTAGAGGTAGTAATTGAGCAATTGTGATATGTCAACAATGGTAATCTAATGATGACTGTGTGATGGTGGTTGTTAGTTTTATTTTTCAACCCATCTAGAGCCATACTAATTTAAAAATTTAATTATGTAAATAATAAAAAAAGATGTTAAAAGTAATACACTATCTTGGATGATAGAAATAACACTTTANACATAAGGCTATCGAAGGAAAGCTATTTTGTATGGAAATACTCCGATAATTTCAGAGCTCCCATTAAGCTACGTGCAGAGAGTGAGTCTCTCACAGGCCTACATGGGTAACAAAATNGCATAAGGCTATCGAAGGAAAGCAATTTTGTATGGAAATACTCTGATAATTTCAGAGCTCCCATTAAGCTACGTGCAGAGAGTGAGTCTCTCACAGGCCTACATGGGTAACAAAATCATCGACATATGGAGCATGCAAAATAATCTAATAATCCTAGCGAGGAATCCAAATATGTTAAAGAAGATTCATGCCATAAGTGCAAAGGATAAATCATTGTATCCTAAACGGGCGGTAGTTCATCTGTAATTGGGTTGCCAAGATGATACCAATGAAAGAAAGAGGAACAACAAAGCTCAAANGATGGAGCATGCAAAATAATCTAATAATCCTAGCGAGGAATCTAAATATGTTAAAGAAGATTCATGCCATAAGTGCAAAGGATAAATCATTGTATCCTAAATGGGCGGTAGTTCATCTGTAATTGGGTTGCCAAGATGATACCAATGAAAGAAAGAGGAACAACAAAGCTCAAAGTGGATATTCAATGAAAGGGACAAGTTTTCCTTAAACAGATAGAGGTGGTCGGGTTGGGGTACCATGGACCCGTCATCCCAAGCCACTAAGTCAACCTGGTCGTGAAGTAGTGACCCAAAACATTCAGAGATCTCTGTTCAGTAATCCATGAGTTACATCTTCTCCGGGGACCTCAGTAACCTTAAGGTCAGAGTAATAAAAATCTATTATATGGCTATCGGGTGGAGCTCCAAGAGGTAGGATTTATACATACCAAAGTGGTGAGGATGCAGCTGGAAAGAGAGGAGAAAGGGAGGTTTAGCTACATACAAATTACTTACACCTCATCTAGGTTAGGGAGCCTTTAATGACTTATGCACACCAGACAACCACCCCAGTAAGAATTTATGATGGGCTAGTCAAGTTGATGAAGCACGGGGCCTTCTCCTCGAGACATGAAAAATGATGCAGTTATCTAGAGCAGTCCTTAGATATTTTAAAGGTCCTATTAGTATGACTTGAGATATTACCATGAATACAACTCATTTTAAAACCTGCCCAAAGGCCATGCAAAAAAGTAAAAGCAAGTTTAAAAAGTCCTGAATCTGTTAATCCTAAATTTTAATTAATTTTAAAATTTTTATTNTAAGTGGTGAGGATGCAGCTGGAAAGAGAGGATAAAGGGAGGTTTAGCTACATACAAATTACTTACACCTCATCTAGGTTAAGGAGCCTTTAATGACTTATGCACACCAGACAACCACCCCAGTAAGAATTTACGATGGGCTAGTCAAGTTGATGAAGCACGGGGCCTTCTCCTCGAAACATGAAAAATGATGCAGTTATCTAGAGCAGTCCTTAGATATTTTAAAGGTCCTATTAGTATGACTTGAGATATTACCATGCATACAACTCATTTTAAAACCTGCCCAAAGGCCATGCAGAAAAGTAAAAGCAAGTTTAAAAAGTCCTGAATCTGTTAATCCTAAATTTTAATTAATTTTAAAATTTTTATTATGATTTTTTTTAGAAAATTTATAATTTTAAGGCTCTAAAAAGCCTAAATTGCAATTTTGTAGCATCCCAGATATAAGCAGAAAGAAACAAGGAAAACAACTTAAGCATGCAATCATGCAGAAAAGACAGTAGAACAAGCCAAGTAATATAATAAAAAGGTCGGTTTTGCTGGTTCGATGACATATCTTAGAAAAGAAAAAGACGGCTGGACTCTTCGTACGCATGCCCAATCTTAGTTCTATACATAAATGAGATTTATAATTAAGGTACGAGACACATGCAAATAGTTTTGGGTTCCCATCACATGGTTCCACTCGTCCGACTCCTCGAAACTCATGCACGTGCCTTATTTTTAATACAAACTCTTCCTCGGAATCTAAAAAAGTACATCGGGAAAAAAAAGACTCAACATGCATGAAGATAATATCAACGGGAAGGCCAAACCAGCATGCAATGTGTCCAGCCCANAATCTTAGAAAAGAAAAAGACGGCTGGACTCTTCGTACGCATGCCCAATCTTACTTCTATACATAAATGAGATTTATAATTAAGGTACGAGACACATGCAAATAGTTTTGGGTTCCCATCACGTGGTTCCACTCGTCCGACTCCTTGAAACTCATGCACGTGCCTTATTTTTAATACAAACTCTTCCTCGAAATCTAAAAAAGTACATCGGGAAAAAAAGACTCAACATGCATGAAGATAATATCAACGGGAAGGCCAAACCAGCATGCAATGTGTCCAGCCCATTCCTGGTGAGGGAGCTATGCAACGCCTGTGGAAAAGGGTTAGTAATAATTGTTACATTGCTACAACTTTTTATTGTATTTTTGTGTGCATATATATGACATGTCCTCTGCAGAAGACCACCATAATATACTACCATGCATATTGAAAACAAGCGTACACAATCACACCAGAAAGCATAAAAGTGACACATGGCTAGAACAAACAAACCAACAAAGAACAATAGCTAAAGGTATCAAAAATACTACCTCACACACTAGTCCTAGCTTAGCACACCATCTAATGGGAAGGTATCCAAACCAGCATCTAAGTGCTTAGGGTTTATCAACCTAATTCCATGAGATAATTTATTTTGTGCCATTTAATTTGATGTGGTATTATAATCTTGTTTCATTTTTGTTTGGGTAAGAGAATTTCCTTGTACCTGGTTAAAGGCTTGCTAGCTTCATGAAATCAAACTTAAAAAGAGTTAATAAAGCAAATCTATGAGNAGGTATAAAAAATACTACCTCACACACTAGTCCTAGCTTAGCACACCATCTAATGGGAAGGTGTCCAAACCAGCATTTAAGTGCTTAGGGTTTATCAACCTAATTCCATGAGATAATTTATTTTGTGCCCTTTAATTTGATGTGGTATTATAATCTTGTTTCATTTTTGTTTGGGTAAAAGAATTTCCTTGTATCTGGTTAAAGGCTTGCTAGCTTCATGAAATCAAACTTAAAAAGAGTTAATAAAGCAAATCTATGAGGATTTTCAATTTGATTTTGTTTTCATTTCATGTATCTCTTTAAAATTTTTTTACTATTAAATTACCTTGTTAAAGGTTGCCTTTTTCATCACTTTGTGCTTGTTATGAAAAATAGAGTATTTAGTTTTATTTCTCACTCTATCATTCTAGCATTTTTATAATTTTCCATTTTTAATATAATAAAATAATTTAATTTGAATTCAACCTTATATGATGTTGGCCTTCACTAAGAAATTGGCTTTAATTAAGAAGTCAACAATGAATTTTTTCTAAGATTGCTGAATACTTTGTTTAGCCAATGTATTTCAAAATAATTTGAACTTCAAATAATGGATAGAAATATTTCAAAATTATTATTTCATGCAGAAAAAATTGTGGTGATAGTGTAATGTATTAACATGTTAGCCTTATATGAGGATCTAACACATACACACATAAAATTAGAGCTGAAAAAGAAGACGACTGGGGCTTTTNGCATGCAGAAAAAATTGTGGTGATAGTGTAATGTATTAACATCTTAGCCTTATATGAGGATCTAACACATACACACATAAAATTAGAGCTGAAAAAGAAGACGACTGGGGCTTTTNGAAATAAAAAAATGCTATGGACTTATAACCATGCTTGGAGATGGTTTCCATATAAATCACATAATCACATTAAAATCATGCATGCTGGTCTCAATGAGTGCAGGATAGGATGAGTTATTATTTATTATAAAAAGTAGACCTTACAACTTGATTATAAATCAAATTACATAAGTATGACTAGTATGCATAATGTCTCATAANGATGTTGATTCGATGGTGAACATGGTAGCAGTTAGAATACGATGATCCAACCAAGTTGATTGTGGCTAGGAGATGTAGATCAAAAAATGGTAGAGGTAGTAATTGAGCAATTGTGATATGTCAACAATGGTAATCTAATGATGACTGTGTGATGGTGGTTGTCAGTTTTATTTTTCAACCCATCTAGAGCCATACTAATTTAAAATTTTAATTATGTAAATAATAAAAAAAGATGTTAAAAGTAATACACTATCTTGGATGATAGAAATAACACTTTATAATGAGTTTGATTACTTAAAAAATAAATATTGGATAGTTGCATAGCCTACGACCAAAATGATAATTCTTTCCTCTCTCTAATCTAAAGATTAGATAGGGTTTAGATTAAAACTTGCAATTAATTGAATCTTGTAATTAATTAAATCTTGTAGTTAAAATTGACAAATTTTTATAAAGGTAAAATATTGNGAAATATTGGATAGTTGCATAGTCTACGACCAAAATGACAATTCTTTCCTCTCTCTATTCTAAAAATTAGATAGGGTTTAGATTAAAACTTGTAATTAATTGAATCTTGTAATTAATTAAATCTTGTAGTTAAAATTGACAAATTTTTATAAAGGTAAAATATTGTAGTAAATTGAATCTTAAGTTTCTTAAGAAAACTCTCAATTAATTATGAAGGTTTTCTTTAAGAAATTCTGATCCCGACTTACTGTTTATATGCACAGTATAACAATGTATTTGATGATATTTTTAACTTATGTTCCCTTACTTTGCAACAAAACCAAAAACTTGATCCTGAAAAAAATAAGGATTTAACTTTTTAATTTATATATATATTGGGATACTACGCAAGTATACAAATCATTATCAAGTAATATAGGGCTTTTTGATTAAGACCTGAATATCGAACTCACAGGAAAATTTCACAATATTCACTATTGATCAACAAACTTTCTATTTTAAAAAGATAATTACTTAAACTATAAATATTTTATAACAATTAAAATTTAAATATTTTTTGTATTTTTTAGATTTTGACAAAACAGTAACAACTTCAAAAGATAACTTGAGATTATGTAAAAGAAAAGCACTTGATATGAAAATATATTTCTCCTTATCATGAATCAGTATTAAGTATAAGATTTTAGTTGTGGAAGTATGCAAAATGTGTTATGCTAAATATGAGCAATATTATTCTTTACCCTTACTAGAGATGCTATAAAGAACATTGACTAAGTTAAAATTTGAATAGTTCTGAAGACCGACTAGGCAGGGAAGATACCAGCTCTTACTATAGAGTACCATCGATTCCCTCCACCTGAGGCTGACATCTCATATCAAAACCTAAAATAATAAACTAAGTTAGGGGCTTGAACCTGTCACTTTAAAGTCCTCTAACTCTACACCCTTTAAAGATCATTTCCTTATTTATTTGCACTCAATCANCACACTTTAGTTTAAAATTAGAAATCATTATCAAACCAGCAAGATGTCTTGATTAAAACCAAAAGTAGTTCAAAAACAAAAGATAAACTTATCTCAAAATCTCCACCAAACTCTTGAAGTTTCTTTGAATCTCTTCTCTTTTACAACACTTTTGACTCTCATAATAAAACTAAAAACTAAAAGGATAAAGTAAATTTGTGGTGCCTGAAAATCTCTTCAAATGTCCTCTCAAAACTCCCCCTTTTTAGCACTTTCTAGGGCTCTTCAAAAAGTCTCAACTTTCTTCTTTTATAAATCTTCAAGAGGTGTCTTGGTAACTCTTCAAAATGTGTCCCAATTCGATGTATTCTCTAAAGGATGCCTCATTGTACAAGTCTTTTAATCTTATTTTCGTTTCTAGTGGTCATAACCACCCTTTTTAGTTAATAGGTGTCTCAAATGTCTCTTCAAAATTTGGCAAAATGAATTAAATCATCAAATAACTTCCTCTCGCTCTTAAGCGCGGGGCCTCCGGCGCTTAGGCGCCAAAACTCTTTTGCACCATTTTCAAATTTTTGCTCCAAATTTGATCCTCTTTCACTCCTTTTAGTATTTTTTATCTTTTTATTTGTATCTGAAAGAAAAAAACACATAAATATCCTCCATTAAAGTGCAACATCTAAAAAATAAGTATAAAAATGTGTCTAAAAATACTATATATTTTAGGTGTATCAAATTTGAAGTTTAATTTCCATGATTTATCATTAGGATTATTAAATGGAAGATGCTTAAAAGTGGAACATTTTATTACAGAACCAAATGGAAGAAAAGTATGAGATGTTGAAGATATTGAGAAACTCATTGACATCTCAACCATCTTAATGTTTGAATTTAATGATTTTTAAAGAGATTTATTTGATATTTCATCTTGTCATTTTATTAGAAATTTAGAAATTAGACTAAACGATATATGGTTGTGAGAAAGCCAAGGAAGTAAGGATTTATATTGTAACTAGATGAGCAACCCTAGAATCCTAAAATTGAAAGTGAAGTTTACTGAAATTTAGTCTAAAGGAAGAGAAAGAACACAAATAAAAAAATGCAATGGACTTATAACCATGCTTGGAGATGGTTTCCAGGTAAATCACATAATCACATTAAAATCAGGCATGCTGGTCTCAATGAGTGCAGGATAGGATGAGTTATTATTTATTAGAAAAAGTAGACCTTACAACTTGATTATAAATCAAATTACATAAGTATGACTAGTATGCATAATGTGTCATAACTATTATGAACATATTTTTTCAATTTATAAGTTAAACTCTTAAAGCTCGTCACACTCATGTGTTTTATTATTTTTTTAACTCTTAGTGCCAAGTGAATATAGAAAGTTGTGTATAAGTATGCAAGTCATTGATAATGAATGCTTATAAGATTTTTTCATTACACCAAATGATATGCAAATATAGAACTCACTCTATAAGCATTGACTCTTAAAGGATAAGTTGCCCCTTTTCGTTCAATGAGGGCCTAATAAACAAGGAAAAATGCAATATGACTTGGATGCACCTAAGATAACTTTTTAATTGCTATTCCTGAATCACAAAGAGGTTTATACTAAATTTTATTTAATTTTTTTTATTTAATNCAGAAAGTTGTGTATAAGTATGCAAGTCATTAATAATGAATGCTTATAAAATTTTTTCATTACACCAAATGATATGCAAATATAGAACTCACTCTATAAGCAATGACTCTTAAAGGATAAGTTGCCCCTTTTCGTTCAATGAGGGCCTAAAAAACAAGGAAAAATGCAATATGACTTGGATGCACCTAAGGTAACTTTTTAATTGCTATTCCTGAATCACAAAGAGGTTTATACTAAATTTTATTTAATTTTTTTTATTTAATTATTTTATATGCATGGGGTTTTTAAGGTTGTAAATGCAATGTCTTATGCAATTTTTATGTTGGTTATAAGTTTTGTTTAATTTTGAAAAATTAAATTAAAATTATTTGATTGGAGAATGCTAACAATGTCTGCTAGTGGCATAGTAGGTTGAGTATACATTGGATAACTTATTCATAGAGGCATTATTTATCATTTTTAAGGGTCATAGATTGACAGGCTCTTTTTTCACTTTGGGTAAAATCTTAAGTGTTGCTCTTAGTGGTGGTGGTAATGATATAACTTCTTGGCACAAATATATATATGTTCCAATTGTTTTATGATGTTGTATAACTGAGGTTCTATCATAAGTTTGTAGTGATATGATTTGTAGGTTAAAATTGCAGTCAAGCAAGCGCGCTATTTATGTTAATGTGATTGTTAATGAGTGCTCAGAACTCAACCAATAAGTACTGAGATTGCATGTTAAGAGCATAATAAAAAAAACCTTCTTATAGGCCCTATGTGTGTGTTGCTTATTCAATAATAAACACTAAGCCTTAGAATCTAATATTTTTTACAAGAAGCACGCCACAAAATGCTGCGGGTGACTTGTTAGGAAATTTTCTCATTTTTATTCAAGCATCAAAATTTCTTAGTGATACATTAGCACCAGTAATCTGCAAGACAAATTATCACTTGAATTTAACAAATAAGGCAGTTCTGCATAGACAAAGGTGAGGGAATCATCAGTGCGATATTAAAAGTAATGGATAATATCTGACACTTCAGCATATCACCACTTGTATAGAGGGTGATGATCATTAAACAATAATATGGTTGTCCAGGTTTGACTTCAATCCAAAACATGCATCTTAATTTTTTGTTGTGGTTGAGCCTCCTTGATCTCCATTGAAAATAACTCTTATGTTGAGCCTAATGCTTTTGTGCACTCTCCATTCTTTTTTGTGGATAATATGGCTAATCTATAAAAGAAACAATATTAATAGTTCTAGGGTTGAGGTGGCATTGGTGTTTGATAGGGATGGTTGTCTAGGTGCTTGAATGGGATACAAAGTATTAATATATAGCATGATGACCATCAATACCTATAGTACCTCAAATGAGATAACCATTAGGTCACTTATTGTATGAGGACCTTTTACTAATATTAGAGCAACCAAATGTTTTGTTCTTTGTCTTCAAAATTTTTACAGTCATTGTAACTTGAGAAAATTATAATCTTTATTATAGAGAGATGCCAAGACTCTACTAGAAATAAAAATCAATCTTGAACTGTGTGGTAGGTGGGAGAGAGAGATCTAAAGGGTAGGAGGGAAGGTGGGGGAGAGAGATCTAAAGAGAGAGAGGGGAGAGGGGAGAGGGGAGAGGGAGGGAGGGAGGGAGAGGGAGAGATTGGGTCTTAGACATTTTGATTGATCAAATTAGTCTAAAAATGCCCAAATAAGCTCCATAGGAAAATTATGGCCAATTGAATGACAAATAGAAATTTTTAAATAGAAATAAATAAAATTCGATAAGAATCTAACCAACATACTACTGTATAGAGTTTTAATCAAATTTATAAACTGTTATTTTTTTAATTCAATGAATGATACCGTATTTATAGGTCTATGTCAAGGTCAGTGTTATAAAATTGGCTTCATTGTATGAATACACAAAAAACACACGACTTGAGTACGACGTAATAAGTTGTGTAAAAAGAGTGTCATGGTTTATAGTTAGCTTCTATCCATGAGGTCCAAGTAAGTTTACAATGAGCATGAGTTTCATGGGTGAGTTCTTCTACTGAGAACCACCCTTGAGCGATACGATTATTGAGTTCTTTGAGGCAAATAACTGAATTCCTTTTACGATAAACTAAAATCCTCAAAAAAGTTCGTAGCCCACTTGTATAGCCCTTGTTTGAGGTCAATATCTTAGTACTATGGCCGATTAGTGTTGATTCATAGGCAACCAAAAAACTCGAGTTTTTTGACAACTTAAACCACGATGAGTTCAGAATTGCAAGTGGATCAGGTTGGCTCATAAGCAATGACTTCTAGAGTTCGATTTGAATTCTAATAAGAAGTTGATTAATCTAACCCACACTAATATGAATAATATGGCATATGGATGATTGTTAGTGGTGAGGGCATGCATGTGGCCTTAGTGTATCCACCCAGGGTTGAAATGGTACCTGTCATTGTCATCAATGGTTTGCCATTATTAAACGTCAAGAATGTCTTTATATAGGATGATGAGATGTGGGGAGAACTTTATGTTATTAAATTAATTTTATAATATTTTGAAATGTTCTTAATTATGTGCTTTGTGAAACTGAAGAGGAGGAGAGTGGGCGACGCATGCAATGGCAGACAGTCTTACCAAAAGAAAAACTTAGTTTTTTTAACTTGGTATTAATTCAGAACGACCAATGCAAAATAGTCTTTCTTTGATGAATCTTCGTAGGAATTGGATTCATTCATTTTTTATGTGCATGCCATGCTTGATCTAATCCATTGTTTTCCTCTGCATAATAAAGATATGAGCTCAGTGGGTTTCCCATTTTCTTCTCTCCTCTTGTTTTTTTTTTTTTTTTTTTTTTTGGATAATTACTTTACAAGAGCAACATACATGTAATTTTTGAAATATTACTATTTGCAAAACTAATATCCATATAAATTTTGAACTGCCACATAGGAATTTGGTAAAAATGAAAATTATGGAGTGGGATTTTATCATTCATTTTGATATTGTTTTCTTCAGCATTGATACGCTACCGACAAATTTTCATCATCTGACATGAATATCGAGGCATGACACGAATCTCAAGATGATATTTTAAGCAGGAAACATTCAAATCTTGATAAAAAAATCATTCAGAGCTTTGATTACAACAAACTTATAGTCAAACTGACCGACCAGATGAGACAAGCCTAATGATATGAAAACTAGTCCAATCCGAGTCAAACCAAGCCCAGATCAAGTCATTGAACCACACTTAGATGATTTTTAGACATATTTAGAAGATCGAATGATTGTCGAATATGACAAATTTATACTCGAATCGAGCGGCTTGACAAGACGAAACCAACGAACCCAAGATCACTCAATTATGACATCATTAAGGCACATAAATGTCCAATAAATGCCGTATGATCGAGGGAAGCTCTCCGAATCGTCTGATCAAAATGATTCATATTTCTCCATTAATTGCACCCAGAACACTATAAATAGAGCTCCATCCCTTTCATGATGGAGGGTTGAGGTCTGGGGAGAGAGCCTGAGACCTTAAGGAGAAGCATCACCGTCGATTGTCCTCGAACACCGCCGACCTCCGTCGCCAACCACCGCCGATCACAATCGACCATCGTCGATCGTCGTCGACCTTCACCAACCGTCATCGATCACCACCAACCGGACGTTATCAGTCAACGTTGTAATCTGAAAAATATAGTTATTCTTTCCCATCCGTGGGATAAGGGATTTCTGTAATCATTAATAAATAGTGGATTTTCGCAACTGGGTCTGACCCCGTGGTTTTTCCCTTTAAAGGGCTTTCCACATAAAAAATTTCTGGAGCAGTTACAACTTTTTTCTTTTTCATCTGAGTAGTGCAGAATTGTCGTGCTATGCTAAGACGATAATCCGTTACTCTACCGCCATGATTTTTTTTGTCACGCATCAGTTTTGCGCCGTCTGTGGGAAACGAAGTTCTATTCGGCATTGTCTTCAACTCTAAGAAGTTGATCCCTTACTTCGTTTCTCAATGATGTATATCATCCAACGGTTAAGAAACCTCCTTTACATCTTGAAGATCTTCTCAGAAACATTCTTCCAGGCTGGGGGGCAACCTTCACTGCAGTCTCGAAAGGTCATTCACATCAATGTCGCGAGCATGATTGTAGTGAAGTTGTCTTCTCACATTCTATTCAGAAACAATATTTCACAACTTCTTCCAGGCTAGGGGACAACCTTCACTGCAGTCTTGAAAATTTGTTCATGTCAACGTTCAGGGCACGATTGTGGTGGGGAAGTCATCTCATATTTTATTCAGATTACAAGTCCTTGAGAATCTATCCTGGACTGGGGGAAATCTTTACTGCAAAAAATGCTTCCTCAGTGTCTCCTCATCGTATTGGAGTTCCTCTTCAGCTAGACCAGGAAGTTGATCTCTTCAAGGATCAATACTTGTATTATTTTACAAGCTTGTTTTTAAAATACTCCCGCTAAGAGAACAAAAGATTCAAAAGCAACAATTAACAAAATGTCAAATATTTTCTTGAGTATGACTTCAACCATATTTCCAAGAAAATATACTGTCCCTTGCAACCTACGCCATAGTCTCGAGAAACGCAGAGCATCTCTGACACCTCATTCTAGGCTTAATCGATCTCAGGGGGACTCGATTCGACCTTTTCCATTAGAGGCTACAGTCGTCAAGCAAAAGCTTCGACATACAACCTCAGATATGTAAAAAATCCTTGTTTGATTTTCTTTGATCTCTTCTATAATATGTTATGGTCGTCAAACAAAAGCTTCGACCAACAACCTAAGATAGGTCAACCTTACTGAGTGGATATCATATGACTCTGTTCATTACAGGTTAATACCATCGAGCATCTCCGATTATACAACTCAGAACTGGTCTTACATCCTTATTGGATTCTCCTTTCAATCATGCACCTGAAAGTCAAGCTCAAGAGACAAGACTCAATGAGAAGCTATCATGAAGACAAGCCCAACAGGCAAATCTTTATAGAATGCTGGTAGTGGATAGGGTCCTCACTAAAAATACTTCATAAGAGCAAGTGGTTGACAGAGTCTCTAATTGAAGACCTTAGAAGGTTACAAGCCACAGAAGATACTAGTTCGAGCTTCTATAAGGCATAAGTCCGAGGGGCACAACCTCGGAAGGCCTAAACCACAAAAGCCTCAGAAGCAACGTAAAAAATGTACAAAGAAATACATTATCATCATTTACAAATGTTATATCAGATGATTCAAAAGACTACAAATACCAACATAAGGGTTGCAATAGATCAGCTCATCTTCAAACAGAGTCGGCATCGCCTTCCCAAAATTCTAGTACTTTTGATGATCTTCATGGAGTCTCCAGATATTGCCCCCACATAAGCATGAAACTCTTCCACTCAAATCACTGTTGGAAAACTACAACATTTCTTCATCACCGCTGAAATACACCGCAATGAGAAAGAAAATCTTGTTGCTCACCTACTACGCAGGACGCAGACGACTTTTCTATTTGCCTTAACTCTACACCACAACTCTGCACCATAGCTCGATACCACAACTCCGCACCACAACTCGACACCACAACCCTACGCCACAACTCGACACCGCAACTCTACACTGCAACTATGCGCCGCAACTTGACACTGCAACTCAGCACTGCAACTCAGCACCGCAACTCTACGCCGCAACTCGGCACTACAACTCTGCGCTACAACTCGGCACCGCAACTCTGCATCGTAGCTCAGTACCAAAACTCTGCACCGCAACTCTACGTCGCAACTCGTCACGGCAACTCTTTGCCACAACTTTGCAACACAACTTGGCACCGCAACTCTGCACCGCAACTCGACACCACAACTCTGCACCGTAGTTCGATACCACAACTATGTACCGTAACTCGGCACCGCAACTCGGCAGCACAACTCTTTGCCACAACTCTGCAATGCAACTCTTCACCGTTGCACAAAATATTCTCTTGTGAGAAATTCTGAATCAGCTGAGGACTCTACATTTACCTTCTTTCATGACATTGGACATCCAACGCATCATGCCACTGCGATACTTCGCCAGCACGCCGCCGCGACACACTGCCATGACACGTCGCTACGCTGCAATTCGTTTTCCCGACACACCATCATAATGTGTCGCCACGCCGCAATGCATCGCCGCATGTGTCACGACATCACAACACAATACTGCAATGCGTCTCCTAGCCGCCGCGACGCCCCGTCGCAACGCGTTGTCACGCAGTAACGCGTTGTCGCGACACACTGCCACAATGTGTTGCCCGCCGCATCGCGTCACTGCAAAGCCCCGCTGCAACACGTTGCCCCCGCTGCGTCGTGCCACAGCGTTGTGTTGCGTCGTTGCAACGCGCCGCCGCAACACGTTGTCTTGCCGCGTCGCGCAGCTGCAATGCCTCTCCGCCTCGTGCCATCGCAACGCGTCTCCACGACGCACCACCACACTTCTACCGTCTTCTTCAGACCACTATTTATAGGCTCAAAAAGAGTCTTGACCAATAAATGCACATTAATATGAAAATCTAAAAAAAAGTACACGCATTAAATGTTCATAAATAATAATAAATAAAAACTTTTCATATTAAAAAAAAAGGTCAAATTTTTTTAGTCTTCTTTTCAGAATTCAATATTCTATTCCAATTCCTTAACCTCTTCAAATTCTTTTATAAAAATAATATTTATTTTGTTATAGACATGATTCGAACCCCCTCTCTCCCACATGAAGCACAAAATACTAACCAAATAAGTTGGGTTCAACTTTTTATTTATGTAAGGATAAAAATTATTCTTCTACTACTTAAGTAATATATATATATATATNTGGTTTCTTCGACTATATGGAGTATCTACTTATACATCTATGTTATAAGGTTATATAGGAGGGTCCAGTTCAACACAAATGAATGTATCTCTTTGAGAGATATTTTTTTTCTATTTCATTCCTTTCTCTTTTTATTTTTAAATGAGTCTCCAGTTCAGTCATCGTCGTATACTTAACTTTTCCAANTTTCCTAAAACTTTAAATTACTTCCATGTTTGCCTGTTGTCATGGATTCCTGGGCCTCCTTGTTTTGCCATCTGGTAATTATAGCTAGTTGGATTTCCAATCTTTTGCTTTCTGTATTGCTATATTGGTTGCAGTGAGCACATATGCGTGTGTTGTTAATTTCTTATACTATTTGTGAACAATTTTTTCACCCAATATATTTTGAGTTTTGATATTAATGTTTTTTTTTCCGCTTGCAGAAGAGTTGATTTATAGGATGATCAGTCGTCTTCCTCATGAGGTTGACGCATTCAGGAGGAAAAGATGGGATATGGTACTTGTTAATCAATATCATTGTGAAGTTAAAGAAGCAAAGAAAAAAGGGAGGAAAGAGAGACGTCATAAAGAAGCTCAGGCAATATTTGCTGCAGCAACTGCTGCTGCTGCTTCTTCTAGGAATTCAGGGCATCGTAAAGATGCAATTGATGAAATCAGCTTGAGTCAACAGGTTTTTAAATATTTATTTAATTTTAAATATTGATTATATTGCTGTTTCACGTGTGTTCAATTATATTTTATTCATTAAATCCAATAGGAATTTTTCTGTTTCGCATGAATATTGTAGATATACATTGCTCTTTAACTACACCTTGCCAAAAGTACCAACTTACCTGTTTGCGTCACCATTATAAGTACTCTAAGTGAAAGGTAAGATCATTTTAACATCATCCCACTCCCTGTAAAAGGCTTAGCAAGTCCATTTGTTGCTCCTTTGTAAGCTTTTAAATCCACTTGCTTGAGCTTATGAGTGCGTTGAGCAGACATTTTGTAAGGCAAACTCATTAATTTTCTTAATGTATTGTGCTAAAAGGGATTACTCTTTATGAATGACATATTGAAAGGAACTCAATTGATCTCAAATCATTACTTGCACTTGGTCATTTATGGGAATCCATAATTGATGTATACCAATGTATGATTATTTGTATAAATATATATTATATTTTGTATGAAGAAAAATTAAGCGGTATAATAAGATATGATCAATATATTGAAAGCAAAATTATAAGAATCCAAGTGAAAGCCAAAATTTATTCAAATTCTCAAATAAATAAATCCAATAGTCTGATTACAAGAGAACCTAACAAAGTGCCCAATCAACACCCATAGCAAGGATCTAATAAAAAATAAANAAAAAATAATGTTTAGGCTTTATTATTTAAATTTTAAATTTAGATTCTAGAAGATTTGACTTTTTAAATTGAGTCATGTATTTTTTGGTCATTTAAAAATAAAAAAAAATAAATTATGAAGATGGTTGGCACTTTCCTTTATGTTTGGACACCTAACCTTTTCTCCACAGCTTCTCTTCATTTTTTAAAAAATTTTGATCAATGTAATTCATATTAATAGGGCTGGCTGATATGTACTAACATTTTTCAAGTTTCAAATGAAATTTTATGAGTGATGAATTGCTCTTTTTAAGCTTGGAGCTTGATATCTTTAATTTGCCCTATCATTAGTGAGATTAGGTAGTTATTTATTTGCTATCATCTTAATTCCTACTCACAGTCTTAGTAAAATTCTCTGTGTCCCTGGAATTCTAAAAAGCCATTTAATACCCAACCTTAATTTTGCATCCCCTACAAAATTTCTTATAAAGCTCTTGGCTAAGCTAGGCAAGGTTAGATTTGATTCTTATTATCTACTCCTTGACACTCACATATACTACTTTAAACATAAATCTCTAGTTTAGATCATAACCACACATCCTAGGGTAACCATACACAAATATTTTTGTTCCGTTACCCAACCAAAACCAACCCTAACTAGCTTATTTTATACTAGCCTTAGTAACTCGACAAAAAAACACCAAAACAATTGATCAAATTTAAAAATTAAGATATAAAGTTTTTCACGCTTTTTAATCTCACTAAAATGCTACCCACAACTACCAATAATATGATACAATCTGATCTCAAAATCGACATGCTTTTCCAGAGAAATTANCAACTAGCTCATTTTATACTAGCCTTAGTAACTCCACAAAAAACTCCAAAACACTTGATCAAATTAAAAAATTAATATATAAAGTTTTTCACGCTCTTTAATCTCACTAAAATGCTACCCACCACTACCAATAATACGATACAATATGATCTCAAAATCGACATGCTTTTCCAGAGAAATTAAGGAAAACATTTTTCTTATTTCAATAATTCAAATAACTCAATGAGAATACAAAGATAAACACCTACGATTCAAGAGGGAGGCGATCTCTCCCATTTCCTACAATTTGAGAGGTAGTAATTCTCTCCCAAAACCTAAATCTAAGACTCACAATCCAATCTCCTGCATAAACCTAACCCTATACATAATAAGCATATTTATACCCAACAATAATAAAAATAAGAAAAAACCAAATTTCCCTAAGGCGTACAAAAGACAAATTTGCCCTTAGGCTAGGCACCCTCGTAACACTATTTTCCACCCTAAAGACACATTGTCCTCAAGGTGGGAAAAAATAAGTGTTCCTTCTCCACATTTGTCTCTATTTCTTCATTCTCTGCTTTCCTGTTTTGCACTATGATAACTTGTAATCTTAGATCCTTGCAACAGTGTCTTGGGGTAAATTTCTCATCACTCTAAAGAAATAACCCATTGGCTCGTTTCTCCTGAATTTCTGTCTCTATAAGACCCTCGAGTGTTGCTCCCGGTCGGGGTCCATTATTTGTGTCTCGTGTAGCCTCCTTTGGACTTCCACTGTCTGAACTTTTGGCATCATCGTGGTTGCAGCAGTTTTGTATGACGCTCCATATGTGTTGCTCCAGTTGATTTTCTTCATCTGGTTCTTGTCTTCCATCATCTGGGCTAGCTTCATCATCTCCGCCAATCCCCGCATTCTTAGTAGTTGGAGTGCTGCTCGTATGTCGGGCTTTAAGCCTTTCATTAAATTTCCCTCTAGTCCTGATTCAGAAATGCCCCATAGTCGTTCCGACAATAGTTCAAATCTCTCCTTATATTGCATGACCGTTATCTCTTGAGTCAAGGCGTAGAATTGCTCGTTTAGGTCTTCTCCCCGAATGACTCATAAATGTTCAAACAAATAATGAATTGAGTATTTAGCCTCCCTCCACTTAAACCACCCTAAAGCTCTCTCCAAACACAATTCTGCTACCATGAGTTTTTCCTCCCCATCTAAACCATTCACTGCGAAGTATTGCTTCGTTCAGTATACCCACCCATGTGGGTCTTTCTTTTCGAAGATCGATATCTTCAACATCTTAACTCTAACTTGTCCATCGTAGTTTCCTCTTCCTGCCATGTTAGCCCCCCATGTATTAAGGGTAAAAATCCTTTGACCGTAGTTATATCCCCTCCTTACTTTTCCCCCTTCTTCGTGCTTCTCCAAACCTTTGACATAATCCCTTCTCTATGCTCTGGCCCAACCACCTTCATCATAAATCTCTAATCCACTCCTAATCGAAGCCTTGAGAGGTGGTTTGTGATGGTGGTTGTTTTTATCATATTCCTCACATTCGATCTTTTTTCTTTTGATTTTTCAACAGATTCTCCAGTCAACCTTTGGTTAGAATTTGTAAATTGAGCCGTCGGGGGGTTTTTGGATTGTATCTTATGATCCTTTTTAGTAACTCTCGAATTTTCCCCATGCTCTCAAATCGGTTTTTCATTCGGTTTTTATGGAAAAAAATCTATCATTTATGATGACAAACTTTTCTTCCATCCCAAATTTGATTTGTCTGATCTCTTCTACTTTTTCTCTAAATCATTCACTTTTTTTGTTGCCATCACTTCCATTTTTTTAATCACAAAGCATGAAAACACTTGTACGTTGAAATCCTGTCGATTGATTCGCGGGTTTATGTCACGAAAACGTATGCCCGCCGTCAATTGTTCGGTGAACGAAAGCGCAGATTCACGCAAGGACGATAGCTAAAAACATGTCATTGTAGCCCTGTTTCCATCGTAAGGCTTGGATGCCACGAGAACTTGAGAAAAAAAACCGAGTTTTGTGTCTTTGTAGGCCGCTTCCTTGTCACTGCCTTCCTGCTAGCTTTGATCGCTACTGGAGCATGTAGACGATGCGAGAGGATGAGAATAATGGAAGTTTCGGGTTTCTGTATGCCACTCACCTTGCCCTGCCTTCCCTGCTAGCTTTGATCACGACGAGATAAAGAGAAGGCGCGAGAGAAGAATGGGAGTTTCAGGTCTCTATGCGCCGCTTACCCTGCTTCTGCCTTCCCCGCTAGCTTTAATTGCTACCGTTACGCGTAGTTGGTGTGTCTGTTTCGCGCAGATAGCCACGATCCCGCTGGTCCGTCTAAGCCGCGATTCCATGGTTTGCCTTCTCCGCCATCCCATACTCGCGTCTGTGCAGCAGTCCGATCTGAACTTTCTGCTTGGGATGCTTATTCCAAGAGTCACGTTTCGAGTAGATAACCTAATTTTTCTTTTTAAATTCTCAGAACGACGCTCTGGTACCAATTTGATACGATCCAATTTTAAAACCGACATGCTTTCCTTGAGAAATTAAGGCAAACAAATTTCTTATTTCCATAATTCAGACAACTCAATGATAATACAAAGATAAACACCTCTGATTTGAGAGATAGACGATCTCTCCCAATTCCTACAATTTGAGAGGTAAGAAATCTCTCCCAAAACCTAAACCTAAGACTCACAATCTAATCTCCTGTATAAACCTAACCCTAGACATAACAAAAATATTTGTACCTAACAATAATAAGAATAAGAAAAGCCTAAATTGTCCTTCGGTGATAAAAAACAAATTTGCCCTTAGACTAGGCACTGTCGTAACATAATACTACCACTTAGTGTTAGGAACTCCGTTAGGCATGGATCTTTATTCAAGGATCTACCATCCCTTGTTGAGATCGATCAAGGTTAGCTTTTTTTTCGTCAAAGCTTGACTTCACTCATTTTAACAATCATTAACATCCTTCTTGCATTGGTGGGCTATTAAAGAGGCTCATCTCTTATCGAATGGGATCCTATTAAGGTCTTTTGTTGTAAAGTGCTAGCATACACCAATTTATATGTTGATGATAATGACATTTGCTTTGTCCTACTCCTTAATTGACCTCTAAATTATGTAGAAGTTATAGATTCTTTGTCCACTCTTCACGACTTTGGTTCCCCCTCAGCCTACACTATTGCATGTGCTTCTTTACTCAAGTCTATGCCCTATACTTATTATTATATCCCTGCACCTTTTTGCTAAACTTTTTTGCTTGCTTCTCACTTGCCCTCTTTACATAGCCTTAGTACTTACTCTGCCCACATCACCTTCTCTCCTTCACTCAACTTTGGGACTTGTTTCTCAGTGAATTTTGATTTCCCCTCCTTTTTACATAGTTTGATGCTTGCTCCTCTGCGTATTATTATTTGCAACACTTTGTACATTTTGATGCATACAAAGCTCACCAGTAACTCTTACTTATAGAGCTTTGGTGCTTGCTTCTTGACAATCATCTTTGTTGTATTTATATGCAAGGCTTAAAATTGCACATAAGGCATTGAAGCATTTTTCATCCCCAAGGCGAGGCGTGAGCCTTAGAATTAACAAACTGTACAACGTAAGAAATAGTACATCAGTTTTAGTTGTGTAGTAAAAAGTAATATATTAATAACTTCTTATCTTATTAATAAATTAAAAATAACTTCTTAACATTCTAACATAGTAAGAAGTAATAAACTGCATAAAGTAAGGAGTAACGTGTTAATATCTAAATATTAAATCATAGAATAAAGTGTTATACAACATTTAAATAAGCCATGATAAAAGTTAAGTTTTATACAATGAGTCTCTCTTTCCCGCTCCTGTCCCATATCATAATAAGAATATGACAATCCATCATTGGAATTTCTAAATTTAGAAGTCATCTCAAAATCGACATGCTTTGGAATTTCTAAGAATATCAAAATCCTTCATCAATTGGTATTTATTAGAATCATCCACATATCGATTTGCCTTCTCTTTTGTCCATCTTAAGTTGTATATATAATCTCTCATTATCTTGCTCAATCTGAGTCATCTTTCTTTCATCTGATAAAAAATATTTAATAAGAGTATTTACTAGATTTTAAAATAATAACAGTGTTGATGCTTATAACTTTAATTACATCCCTAATTGTATATTAATTTGTAAAAAGTTATTTATTAGGTTTATTTTACTTATAATTATTTATAAAAATATCGTAGATCTAAATGCGCATGTTTCACCAAAAGTGAAGCAAGGTGCGTCTCACATTATGTGAGGAATAAGCTTTATGTAATACCAAATGAGGCATAAGCCTCATTACATAATTTTCAAAAACATGCTCAGGCAAACTTTTTATTGCGTATTTTTGAACTGTGATATATATATATATATATATATATATATGTATATATATATATATANTGATACCGATCAATACATACTATACATTGATGAGAGCTAAAGGAAAGTTGATTCGATAAATTTCAGTTGACTATGTTTGATGTTGTCGGTTCGTTGGGCTTTTACTGGTAAAGGGTAGATAAATTTTACTTGGTTAGTTAAGTTGTGTCAACCGATTGGTCAAATCTAGCTACTCACCCTCAAACCTTGACAAGGAGCTCTCGTGGTTGGGCACAACAAGGATATTAGGCAGAGGGTGAATCATTGTAATTTGATAGGTAGTTGTCATTAGACGAGCAGGTCTTTGGGGATGGTTGAGGCTTGTCTCATTAACTCTTAATGAATTTTAAGACTTAAGAGATTGGATTTCCCATAGGGATTGGTTCCATCATCGGGAATGGCTTGGATTCCTCTATACTTCACTTCTAGTTGAACTGTTCAGGTTTAAGTTACTTTCTTACCTTGGTTAATTTGATCTTGATGCGGCTCCGAGTCTCATATTAATGGGCCCTCCTTCGACACGCTTCTTCTTATCTACGCCATCAAATCTCCTCGAGATTTGTGCGGATGCTTTTTCTGTATAAATATTTAGTTCCCTGATTCTCTTTCTTTTTGAAATTTATGTTACAATACGAACTAATGAATTTAATGCAAAAATAAGATCTTGTTTATGGAAATTTAATGATTCAAAAATTAAACTCCATGGATTTCTTTGTCCAACATTTCTACAAATAGGGCATAAAGGGTCGAGGTTCTTGTTGCTTTGATTTACTTGAATTTGAGCACCATCGTGGACAGAATGGCGGCGGGATCCAAGGCCTTTGATAAAGCAACCTAAATGAAGGCCTTCGATGAGATGAAGTCAAAGTCTCATTCGAAGGGAGTGAAGAAGAAGTAGGTTGTGAAGAAGAGAAAGATGCCTGATAAAGAAGATTAGGTGGAATTATCCAATTCACACTTTGGTTGCTAGTAGGAAAGGCTTGAATGGAGGTTTGGGCCAATCAATTGATCCTTTTGCTAAGCCATCAGTTCCTCCTCTGAAGTCATTGACTCTTCCTATCAAGCTGTCAGCTCCGCTCCCCACCAAAGCTCAACGATGCTAGTCGAGTGGGCCTAACAGGGAGCGACCGACACTATGGTGTCACCTAAGGTGCTAGGGCTGACCAATGCTACAATGCTGACTATGGCGCAAAAAAAGCTAGTGAGAGCAAGGTGTTGTTTACCATGTCCAAGTCGAATCAATTCTATGGTAGGGGGAATTTTGATATTATCTGTCTATTTTTTAATCTTTTTGAATTTCTTCTTTATAATGTATTTTGGTGTAGCCTATCCTGACATAGAGATCCTGATCAATGATTCTCTTTTGACAGATGTTGATTAGATCTAACCTGAGCTCTAGATACTATGGATCAAGGATGACATAGAGGCCATCAGCTTTCAAGCAAAGCGTAAGGGACCAACCGATTAACTGACTGATCGACACTGATGAGCCTCAAGATGAGCAACTGACAAATGTTGGATTTCCCATTGGTCCTTGATGCACCACTTGAAAGAGATGGAGGCTTCCTTCGCCCTTGTGGTAGAATTTTCCTATGCACAAGCTATTGTCTTACATTGGGAAGGTCGAACAGATGGAGGTTGAAATGCTCCCCCTCCATGGAGAGACCACAACCCTCTCCGCAAAGTTGCAGACCTTTTGGGAGGCTTCGTCGACATCCAGGGTCCAGGTAGTGATTGATTTGGTAAACCTTTTTAGCTTAGGGGGTGAAGTTTTGTACAATAGGCTGATTCAGCTAGGGTTTGTCTCGGCTGAAGTGGCGAACAACCTTCTTGTAATTTATTTACTCTCAAAGTGACTTCTGAGCGAAACATTATAATTTTTTTTGAAATAAAAATTTTGATTTCTTGTCTCGATGTGACCACCCGCCAGCATGATTTTGGGTGACAAATGGTGTTTTTACCCTATTTTTTGATTCTTCCCCAAGCTTTTTTTGTCTTTGTGTTTACTCCAAATGTCCCCCAAGCTCTCTCAAGAACTCTTTGGCTCTATCCTAATGAGCGTGACATTCACTATCGCTACAGAACAGGTGGAGTTCCTCAATGAGACCTGTGTCTTTGATCTAGCAGCTCAACTCTGAGAAGTGGCGAGTCATGACCAAGCAACATATAGTTTTGGGTCGAACCTCATAGTTTATTAAGATCAATTCAAGTTTGGTATGTAGTTTCCTTCTATTTAAAACTCCAATCAATTTTCAATCAAAAAGGCGTAATTCTCACTAAAGTATTGCCAAACTCCATAGTGGTGATAATCATATGCGCAATTTTCTTCCAACAAATGGAGATTCCTTGGTCTACAAACTTATTTAGCCATATATTCACCCTTAGGGTCGGTCGGGATGGATGCCAATTCTTGGCCAGCTACAAATTTCAACTCTTGGGACTATATAACAAAATAAAGAACTAGAAAATGCATGTCATTTTGTTTGGCTCCTATGCTCGCAATTTGGTGGATCTGTATTCTTCTGTCAGATGGCAACATCAAGAAGGTGGAATCTCTTCTCATACGCCTTTAAGCCTACAAAGCGATAATCAAAGGACTACAACTATCAAATTTCAAATACCTTGAGGCACAATTACTTAATTGGGTACTATGGTTGGAGAAGTTCAGACTGATGACACAGTAGCTCTAAGCAGCCTTAGATGCCCAAGAAGTTCCCAAGAAAGGAGGTCACTATTTAAGCTACTAGGAAGAAGAACCAATGGAAAAATTGCCCTTCCTCAAGCTGTGACGGCGGTCGTCTGTCCTAAAGCTGAAGGCACTGCCAATCAACAAGTTTCATGATTGTTTCTACCAGAGCCAACATTGATGGTGTGGAATTTGTGGTTTCTTTTTCTCAAACTAATTTATTTGTTCATCAAGTATCCTTTGGTGACTTGATAATTATCAAAAGGAAATCTAAACTCTCTCTAATAGGTGTTGATAGTTCGAGCACATGTCATGAAGAGTCATAAAAGACACCAAGAGTGCTGGTTTCTAACAACACTAATGAGGAGGCTTCAACAAGAAAAGTGAAAATGGGGTTGGCTATCCCCTGGCCACTCGGTCCATCCTTCATCCATTTGATGGCAAGGGGTGAAGCAAGCCAACCGTACCCCATCACTTTAACTAAAATTGAATTAGGGCATAACCTTGAGCTAGAGTACATATCATCATCATGTGAAGAAGAAGTGCTTTGCCGAGAGGGAAAAGCTCTTGTTATTGGTCCAAGTATTGCACTTTCCCTCCCTCCCTCAAAAAAGTAGTAAGGATCTCCATTTGGGAGTATTCCTTTACAAGATGAGGATGCAAAAGTGTGGACCAATCTAAATGATACATATGCCAAGATTGACAACCAAGATGGACTACCATCCTGACTCCTCGGTGGTCGCATACTACCCTTAAGTTCTTTTCGAGGTCATATGGTCTCGTGCCTTTTCAAAGTTTTTGAGGAAGATGAAACTGTTAGAGCTTTACCCATTGACACATTGATATCATTTGATGGTGTGGCATGACTCACACTTCCAGTCAATGACCCTTGATCGAGTGGTAGGAAAGTGGGCTACAATGGTAGATAAGGCAATAACATATATTGCTTGGGCCAAGGCTGTGGAAAAGCGAGACCATAGCTAAGAGTAGGTTGGAGCTTGTTTTGGCTAAGAGGTAGCTCAATGATTCTAAGAGCTTGTCTGCTCTTAGAAGGAAACCCATGTTCTGAATGACATGATGTCATTGATGAAGACTGAGAAAGAGCATGTCGACAACCTTGCTCGGTAATTGTAAATGGGCACCTCTCTATCCATCGAGTGATTTGTGAAGAATTGTCTTGTCGGCCCAACGTAGTTAGATCTTGAGGAGTTTACAATGCTTCTCTTTAACTTGAAGGAGGATGAAGAGGCTAAGTTTTCTTCTATAGAAGGTGACGAAGGGGAGGGTTTTGAGGAGGAAAGCAAGAAGAAAGACAGTGTCAAAGATGATGAGGGATCCTCAAATGCTTGTTTCATTTTATTTTCATCTCCCTAACTTAAGCCTTTCACTTGAGAATCATTTGATTTTGATCAACTCCCAAATCTTGACAATTTAACAAATTATAATTTATTCTTATAATGTAAAGGTGGAAAATTAGTTTCAATTTTTTAACCCATTATGTTTTAATCATCCAAACATATTCATTAGGATCAAAATTACCCATTTTTCCCTTTGGTTAATCCTAAATTTTAATTAAGGTACCAAAATCTAAAATTACCATTTTACCCTTAGGGCTCTCCATCTCATAAATCATTAAGCATAACTTGAGTGACATTAGAATTCTTAGTGTACCCTATCCATAGAGTAATTAAAGCATCATAAGAGAAAACGTGATTTTCAAATTTTAGTTTAATTTAAATGATCATTTTAATTTAGAAAATATGATCTTCAAATTTATTTTATTTAATCAATCAAAATAAAGTTTTTGGTTCATGACAAAAGTATTAAAGTTTCCCTTAGGTCGTAGAAACACTTAGGCAAAATTCCATGATTTTTTGAATTAAATTTTAATTATTATTTTATAATTATTTGATGATTTTTAGTGATTTATTTAATTGAAAAATATGTTTTATTTACAATTTTTTATTTTTATTAAACCTTCCTGAGTCCAAAGAACTCAGAGAAACAAGTTTTATATCTTTATAATTTTTAATTTATTTATTATAATTATTTTAATGAGAAAATGAGGAAAATGAACTTTAAACCCTTAGAAATTTATTTTTAACTTAGAAAAAATTAGAAAAATATTTTAATGAGTCATAAGTGATCAATAAATCATTAGGAACATTTTTAAATATTTTTGTATTTTTTGGAATTTTTAATTATTTTTAATTTAAAATATAGCTAAAAATGAAGTATTTACTCAAAAATAATTTTTATTTTTCATAAGTGTCCCTGAATACAAGGAACTCAGAAAATCACTTTTCATAATTTCACTAAGTGTATTTAATTTAATATAATTATTTTTATATAAAAATACAATATTTCTTAAAAAATCAACTTTACTGCTCAAACTTAATCAAATAATTTTCAAATTTTTACAGTGGTTTAATATGATTTTTACACATAATGTGGAATTTATTTGTCAAATTTTGATTAATATTTAATTTACATAAATTAGTACAATATATACACATTTAATTAAATACAAAAATGTTGAAAATTATTCAAACTATTATAGTATTTTTCCTAAGCTCCTCTAACTATGAGAAACCTTCTAAAATTTATCCCATAATTTTCCAAGTGATACTTCAATTTATGTAATTAATTTAAGCCAAATTGGTCATCTTAGCTTGAAAATTAGGGTTAGAAGCACAGAGATACTTTCTGACTTTGGAAAAATCAGATAAGATGGCCTCTATCATGAGGAACAAACTCTGAAAATTTCAAGCTATGTTGAGTAATGCTTAGTCATAATGAATTAAAATACCACATAGACTATTTAATTAATTAAAAATTAAAGAGTCAACAAATAATTTTTATTTTTAGTCCATATTATTTTCCTCTGTTAACTGAGCAAGGGCGTATTTTTAATTTATTTTTATAATTTTTCTATGAAAAGATATGGACTGTCCAAGTTCTGACATTTAAATAAATAAGAAAATCCTGATTTATTTACTTATCCAGCTCAACGCCAGTGCATCCTAGGCAACTCCAACCGCACACACGTCCATTTCTGCTTTGGGCGTTGCCAGCTGAGTTAGCCGGTTGTTCACGCACTGAGACTTCATCCAACGAGATCCCAACCATTCAAACGATACACGCGCGATCGGACGACTGTGGGTCATCATCCCCAAATGACCTAACCCGTAAGTCGTCCATACTAAAACTTTAAGATCTCAAGCTAGACTTAACCAAATCACTTCAGGTTTGTTCTTACAACTTCATCTACTTAAGACACACCTATATATATGGTTGATCGAGCATGAAATATAGTATATACGTAAGGAGAATCAATTTAAGCTTGGTTTAGGGTTAAGGATCAATACCTTTTTCTGAGAGGGGAAGCCTCAATCAGATGGTTGTAGCAGCTTTAAATGGGTACAACAAACCTCTAGATGGGCTCCTGGGTTATGATGAAATGTCTAGGTATGATTTTGATCAAAGCCGATTTTGGGTGTTGGTCTAGAGCTAGGTTAGAGGCTCTTTATAATGGGGCTTTTGTGGGGAATCAACTCCTCTCACTCAGGGGATGGTGTGTGCATAGTTAATTGGAGTTTTATTCATTGTGGAGCTGTGGACAAATCTGTCCTAGTTTTGGGGCAATCTTCAGTGAGGAAATTGGCTCTGCGGAGTGGCTGTGAGTGGCTTAGAGCAAGGGGATTGAACTTATGAAGATTTGGAGAGGCTCTGGTGAGATTTTGGTAGAGTTTCCCCAAGGTTTCAAGCACTCTCTTCTTTGGCCATGGAGAGCTCAATTTATAGCCATGGCTTCCTGGTGGAGCTCAGAGATTGACATTGGGTGCTAAAGCTTGCTGAGGTGGAGGAAAGAAAGGCTTTAATGGCCAATGGGACTTAGCAAACTCAGGGAAGTTTAATTTTTGGTTTTGGTCACTTGGGACTCCCTTGGGCTGGCTTTTTTTGTGGCGGTTGGTCAGAGACAGGTCACTTCTGGGCCCAGGTAGGCCAGGGGGTGCTTAATGATGGTTAAACACTAATGGTAAGGCATGATGGCAAAGATATTTGAGTTTAGGCCAAAAATGGGATGAAATCCCCTAAATCAAGGAACCATTGGTCCATAGCCCATGTAGGGTGGGCTAGGTGATTCTAGTCTGGTCACTAGAGTCCAGAAGGTGGTTGTAGAGGCTTTAGTTTGATCAATTTGGCTTGGCTTGGTCAATTTTGTTGCATAGGTTCAATTTGGGTCAATTCAAATGAAGTTGGGTTTCAATTAGGCTATGCATGGCATTGGACTCAATTTATTAATCAAGATGGTGTATATTATTGTCCCAAAGAGTTTAGAAAAGATTTGGAGTGATTTTGAATTGATTTGGAGATTCAATGTGAAGGAATTTGGGCATTTGGTCAATTTTGGGCATTTAGGTTAGACTTGGGTTTAAGTTGGGCTAGAGTTTGGCTAAGGACCAATTGATAGTTCAAATTGGTCCTAAATATTTTCATGGAGAGTTTTGGATATCAATTGAGTGGAAATTTTGGGGTTATGGGGTTCAATTTGGTTAAATTCGGAGACATGGTCATTTTGGGGCAAAATTGGGGGTTTTGGACCAAGTTGGTTTTAAGTGAAATTAAGGCTTTAATGAGGCCAATTGAAGGTTTAATTTGATGTGTATAAATAATTTGAAGAGTTTATGCTGCAAATTTGGGACAATTGGATAGATTTGGGGGTTCAATTGAGTGAGATTTTGATTTTTGGTCAAATTAGGGCTTTTTGATTTTGGTTGAAATTGGATTCAAATGTGAGACAATTAGTCTTGGATTTAGTCACAATCAAGCTTGTTCATGATGAATTTGAGTTTATAATTGAAATTGGGGAAGATTGGGACCAAATTGGTGGACATTGGGGGTGAACTGGGGTAATTAGGCCTTTAAAGGCAATTTGGAGCTTTTAGTCAAAATTGGTCAAATTGATCAAATTGAGCTCAATGGAGTGATCCAAATTGATTTTGAAACATTTGAAATGATTTTTAAGGCTTTGGGACAAATTGAGTCACCAAGGGTATTTTAGTAATTTTGGCAAAATGAATGGTTTTTTGGTAATTTTGGAAATTTTAGGGTGTTTTGGACAATTTGGGTGGTTTCAAAGGGTTAGAAAAGATTTTTGGACAAATTTGGTTATTTTGGGTAATTTTGGGAATTTTGAGGTTTTACAGGGAATTTTGTAATTTATATAGATTTGGGGGCAAAAGGCTAAGTTTGATATTTGGTAAAATTAAGGTGTTAATCAACCTACTTGAGCCATGGACCAATAGAATTCCCTACTTTGGGTCCTCCATGCACTGACCTTGGCTAAACCCTAGCTTAGGGCTAATTGGGTCTAGAGGACCATCTGCATGAGTCTCTCAAAAAGGCTAAGGACCCAAATTTAGGTAGGCTTGGGCTTAAGGTTGTGAGTGGAAGTGTAATGTGCAAGTGTGTGTGTGAGAGCAATCAAGACTACATCACCAGAGGGCTGACCCTAAGGCCAATCAATCTTATGGGACTCTCCTTGAGCTCCCCCATATTGACCCCACCTACTAAGTGCTAGAGTTTAGGACCAATATGTGGAGCTTCAAGTTGAGTAAAGAAGAGTTTAGAATTTATAATGGTAAGGATTCCTTTCTAGTCCTCTAGGAATAGTCAACAGGAAAGTTCTATGCCTAGACCCTAGGCCACTAAAGAGGAAAAAGTAGACTTCAACTAAAAGTGAGGTCAACATGGACATCATGCTTCATTGTCAATTTTGAAGGGATCTATTGATCAAACATCCTATGTTGTTAATGATTTTGTTGTTTGGGTTCAAGTTCCCAAAATATTGGATATGCATGTGAATTCTTTTAGTTTCTTGAGTGTTATTTAAATCATAAGATTGCTCATATAGTTAAATAAGTAATGTTCTTAATATTTCTATAGGTAAGAATAAGAGTTTTTTTGGATTGAAATTGCCTTTATTAATTTTCACTTATGACGATACAATAAATTTTTCTACGGACAGAATTGGTTAGCTTGTCTCCACTCCACTCTACAGAATTGGGAAAGGCTCTTCGGTTGATGATGAATGGACGGGTTTAAGATTGCATTCGACCATCACCAGCATAACTTCCATTCAAAGTGACATCATAAATGGAGTCTAATCAATTGCAATTGAGGGTGTTGTTTGGGTTTTCCATAAGACTTACGTAATGATTTTGGGGCAATTTACTATAGATCCTTTGACTTTTTTCCTTCATTAATTTTGAGATTATTTCTTGGCATCTGCAGCTTGTCCATTTGTCCAGGGATGGGGCATGAATGCATATTTCAAGCTGATCTCTTGATTATAGTAGAAATCATTAACACCTTGATCTATGAATTGTGTCATGTTGCCAGTGATGATGATGAGTGGTATTCCATAGTTAAAGATAAGATCTATCCAAATGACGTTCCAAATAACTTTTATAGAAATCTTGGTGAGCTCCTTAAGCTCAATCCACTTAGATAAATAATCAACAATGGCTAGCAAGAACTTGCATTAGCCTTTGGATGGTGGAAAGGGCTCAAGGATGTCAAGTCCCTAGAAAATGAAAGGCCACAGGCTGACAATGGGTTGTATTTTCTATGCTGACTGGTGTTGCAGGGTTGTGTACTTATAACATTGCTTAAATCTCTTAGACAATTCTTTTGCAACCTTCAGGAGTGTTGGGCGGAAGTGGCCTTATCGTTGTATTATGTGTACGGGGTCTTTTATCCTAAGTGCCCTTTTTCATCCTTAGAGAACATCTTTTGTCTTGTTCTCCCTTAAACACCTATTGTTACCACTTTTTGAAAAATTTCCCCTTGATCAAGAGATACTATGTGGCATTGAATTTATGTCTTTTGGGATCCTCAACTTCCTTCGATATCTTCACTTCCTCCAGATAGTACATGTAGTGATGCATCAAACTTTTTAATCCTTTGGTTTTTGACTCTACCTTAAGGTTTTTTATGGTAGGCCAAACTAGTCTCTGGGGCGTCCCTTCCTCCCAGTGGATGCACTTCTGAAGGTCAGCCACTTGATTTTTCTCTCTAGCAATGTGCTCAATTTTGAAGTTTGAAAACTTTCAAATCTCTACTTTCTCCTTGATCAAGTATTTATCCATCATCTTGTCTCTGACTTTGAATTCTCCATTTACTTGATTTACCTCCAGTTGTAAATTATATTTTACCAAGATGCATGGGGCACTTATTTGATGAGCGAAGCATACCCAAAGAGTAGAGTCTGATGCTCAGCTTGGCTATTTGTGACTACTTATCTAACTTTGATAGAATGATATATGTGCTCTATAATTGGACTTCTTAAAGCAAGATTGAGTCTTGCTCCCTTCTGACTTAAAGCTTTATCGACGTGCATCACCCAAGTTTGTCTGTCATTAGTTGTTTCGTCGTCGGGTTGCCTTACCTGGAAAAACCTATCAGGAATTCTGCTATCACCCGTTCTTTGATTACAGTATGGGGTACATAGGTGGTGTCAAATCTATTGAGCTTCACTGCCCATTTGAGGAGCCAATCGAAGTGTTCTGGTCGAGAGAGAATTGACTTGAGAGGGTGGTCAAAGATGACCCATATCGGATTGGCCTGGAAGTATGGCTGAAGTTTGTGACGTAAAATAATAAGAGTAAATATTAACTGCTTCATTTTAAGTTCCTAATTTCTGCATCTCAGAGGACACGACTAGTGTAGTGGACTAGAAATTGCTTCCCCTGCTTTTACTAGAGAAAAAAAAAGCTAACAACATCTGGACCGGCCCTTAAGTACAAGGAGAGTTCTTGGTTTTGGGCTTTGGAGAAGTGGTAGTGACACCAAGGATTATTTTAGCTTCTTGAATTTCTACTCACATTCATCTGACCATTCAAAGTTATTTTACTTTCTTTATAGTCAACAATCTAACTAGTTAGCTTCTAAAATTCTATGACGAATTGAGGGGATGGCATGTTCAGCAATGTCTCTACTTTTCTAGGTTCCCTTTTATTCAAATTAGAGCTAAGAGATAACTGTTATTTTTTTTTTGTTGAAGCCTATACGGTGCATTTGAGTGGATTCAATCTTATGTTATATTTTCAAATGGTTTTAAATGCATCTTTTATGTCCTTTTTTTGTGTTTTTTACTAATATACTTTTAACTAGCACATCATCCACATACACTTCAATATTTTTACCCATTTTTTAGAAAAAAATTACATCTATGAGACATTGTTAAGTTCCTCAGGTATTTTTAGCCCCAATGACATTACATCATAATAAAACACACCCTCACTTGTTAGGAAAGAAGTCTTCTCCATTTCAGTCAAGTGCATCTTGATCTAGTGATATCCCGATATGAAATACAAGAAACTCATCACGGAGTGGCTGACTTTTGAGTACACCAATATGACAATCCTTGGTAGAGGGTAGCTTTCATTCCAACAAGCAGAGTTCAAGTTGGTGAGATTGATGCATTTCCTTCACTTGTCATTGGCCTTTTGCACCATCACCAAGTTCAACACTCTAGTTAATTACAACATGATAGCATAAATTTTGAAGTTCTTGGTATAAAAAAGTAAGGATGCATGATTGGATAAAGCCCGACCATGGGTGAGTGTAAGAAAATATGTGTTGACAAGGGTTTTATCCTAGGGAATTGAGGGTGTGAGGGAGGAAATTGTGTGTGTAATGTGGCCTAAGAAAGTGAGGGTGAGAGGGAGTAAATTGTGTGTTGATTACAACATAGGGAAGTGAGGGTGAGAGTGAGGCGTTTGTGTGTGGATTTTGGCCTAGGGAAGTGAGGACGAGAGAGAGAGGAGGTACTGTGTTGGTTTTGGCTTAAGGAAGTGAAGGTAAGAGGGAGGGAGGTTATGTTTAAATATTTTGACCATGGGGTGAAGATGAGAAAGAGAAGGAGAGGAAGGCGGGGTTTCACCATGGAGATAAAGAGGAAGAAAAAGGATTGAGTTTGGTTTCAACTATGGAATAAGAGAAGGAGAAAGGAAAAAATAATATGAGGGTTTCAATCTTGAAAATGATAGGGAGAAAGGAAGAATTTAGATGAGGGTTTTGACCTTGGAAAAAGAATGAAAGAAGAAGGCTTGAGTTAGGTTTTAGCCTTAGTTAAAGAGAGGGAAGGGGGAAAAATTCACATCAAACCATTAATATAAATGAGATTCAAACTCATGCTTGCAAAATAATTGAAATAAAAGAAGAGGAGTGAGACATATACCTATCTTTACTTGAAGTGGATGCCCCTTCAGTTGAGTGGATTGGAAGAGGGAGAGAGAATCAAAAGAGGGGGAAGAAGAGGGGGAGGGTTGAGGATGGTTGGAAATTGAGAGAGGGCTTGTTTTAAAGTAATGAAAATTGAATTATTAAAAAATTGGGGATGAGGGGGTGTGAAGTTTTTGGCCAAAAA
Source organism: Phalaenopsis hybrid cultivar (assembly GCA_002079205.1). Classification (NCBI taxonomy): domain Eukaryota; kingdom Viridiplantae; phylum Streptophyta; class Magnoliopsida; order Asparagales; family Orchidaceae; genus Phalaenopsis; species Phalaenopsis hybrid cultivar. Next base: position 355,226 of record JXCR01105107.1, read on the forward strand.
AACAAAGGAAAGGGGAATGATGAAGGGAAATTCATATGAAGTGGTCAAATTGGTTATGGGTCTAAAAATCAACCTTAACTCATTTCGAAGAGAAAATATAAGAAAAAAAATGGCAACGTTCGTTTTTTTAAATCTGGGACCTACTTCAAGATATTTCAATTCAAAATTCAAAGGTGTATATAGGTTATTATGGGTGGCTTTGGACAAAAATTTGACCTTGGATCATTTGGATGAGAAAATTTTGGAGAAGATAATGGTGATGTTAGTTTTGGTCACGGTGGGTCCTATCTCATGATCATTGAAGTCAAAATGTGGACCCCAACATATAAGAGAAGATTTTGAAGGATTTTTTTCTAAAAATTTTTAATGAGCTTTAATTTATTAGATTTACTATTTTTAGCTTAAATTTACTTTAGTTGAAGTTTGGTTTAGAATTAAGTCTATTTTTAATGATTACTTTTATTATTGAAATTATAGTCCAAATTATCATACTTTTTTTAGACTCCAAATGAAGTCTGTTTTTGGTTTGGAGGGGCCCATTTGAAAATTTTGACGATTTGAATGCACTTGCATAGTCTATTTTAAAAAATAACTATTCAATGAAAAAAATTTAAGTAGGTATGATTTTCATGCATGAAAACTTGAAGAATAAAGTTCTTCATAAAAATTATGTTTGATCATCTTCAAACCTATTTGCATGCTTTTCATATGTGATAATGAACAACATGCATCTTTCATAATAAAATTTCAAGCACTACAATGATCTGTGAAGAAATGATACTTTTGGGGTGTATTGAATTAAGTTCATTTTCAGTTTGATTTTCGGGTTTGGTTGAAGTGGGTTATATTTAATTTTATTAAGTTTGGCTAATTTTAATTTGTTTAGTTAGATTCTAGTATCAAATTTTAATTAGGGTCAGCTCAAACTATAGTTTACGTGGAGCTCAAGATCTAGCTTATCTAGGTTTAGTTCAATCATCTAATGACACTATAAAGGTTTAAGGTCCAGATAAGATTCGATATATAAGAAGGAAAAGATTTAACCAAAAGTGAGGTCAAAAGAGACTACCTAATGAACGTGCCTTCAAGGGATATGGTAGGAGACCTTGTCTACCACTTACCCTCAAAGGATTTTTCTACCGAGGATTGTGATCATTGCTAGCTTTCCTTCAAGACTACCTCGTAGGCATATCTTTTAGGGTATGAGTGGAGGCAGAACTGCCACTAAGAATGTTAGACCAATATGAAGTTATTTGTCAGAGTATAAATCAACAATATTAACTTATATAAAAGAGATCATATGAAATTCTGCAAAGATGTTTGACTCATCCTAGGTCGTTTGTCTACATTGAAAATGTTCAATGAAATTCACCAGTAATGTTAGAATTATCTTGGTTAGTTGTATGTGTGGACAAAATTGAATAAAATCAATCAAGAATGTAGACCTAAGTTATCTACTAGAAATGTTTGAGAGCAATAACTTGTGAGAATAAAGGCAAATGAAATCTACAAGGATTTTAGAACCATCCTAGGTTGTTTATCAGAGATATTTGATGAAATTAACTTATTAAAAAATGTCAAATGAAATCTACTAAGGGTGTTAGACCCATCTTAGATCATCTGCAGAAGTTTTTTATGACATTAACTTGAATGAAATCCACCAAAGATGTTAGACTTGTCCTAGGTTATCTGCTGAAAATGTTTAACATTATTACAATGTGCAGAGAAATTCAAATGAAATCCACTAAAGATGTTAGACCCGCCCATGATTGTCTGTCAAAGATTTTTTATGACATCAACTTATGTGAATAAAGTTGATTGAAATCCATCAAGGTTGTTAGACCAATCCTAGGTTATATTTTAGAGATGTTTGACTACATCAACCTATGTAGATAAAGTTGAATGAAATTCACCAAAGATATTAGACCCATCCTAGTTTATCATTCAAAGATGTTTAATGGCATTAACTTAAGTGGATAAAGTTGAATCAAGTTTCATTTGGATAGATTAAGCTCGAAATGAAGTATCAAAACTATGTTTAGTGTTTCTTGAGTCTGCGCTATAGGTCAAGATAGACCGTACATTATTTTGGGAAATGTGATTGCATTCACACCCAAGAAAGATATTTGGTAACTTGTAATTATTATTTTTAAATTTGTTACCCTCAATGGGGGTTTCATCCACACAAGCTTGATTATGTTATGTAAAGCAGCCAAGATATCTCTATCAAATTAACTTCTCAATTTCTTTCTTAAGTTGATGATCTGATTCAGTGAAAGTGACAATACAAGCTAATTTAAAGGCTGTTGAGGGAGATGGGTGGTGGAACTAGCAGTATTGAGGAGCTCAAGCTTCTTGACTAGGTTGAGGAGGAACTCTAGTATGAGAAGATGGCACTAGAAGAGTATTATCTATTTGGGCATCTCTAACTAGTGACTGATCTTATGGTGAGTAAGCTCCACTTATTGGCATAGATGCTGGTTGTCGAGCTTTGCATAAGAGCTGAAGTATCTCATTTATAGATACCTTCATTATATACATATGCTCTTCCAAGGTTAAATAAGAGGCTCCTTCTCCAATATAGTAATGTATATCTGACAAAACAAAAGTAGGCCTAACATCATGAAAATAAGATCATCTATTAGAATGGTGGGTATTGGAGTAGACGACTCTATGTAACAAATATTACACTCAGAATCCATAAAAAGGTGAGATTTTCTTTCCCACATATGTCACCAAACTGTTGCATGCTAGAAAACTCACGACAATAGAGTGATAATTTAACATTTTAGTGTTGCACAAAGATCCATCATACACACAGATAACAGATAAATAGCAGGAGGAAACAACAAAATTTCTACATGAAAAAACTCTGAATGGGAAAAAATCACAGATTCTAGCCCAATCAAAGTAATCCATTATATATTTGTAAGTACAGGAGTAAACCCTTTTCTCCCAATAAGGTTATAGTTTTATACTGAAAACTACAATTGTCTTTATAGAGCTATGGAAATATGAAAGTTATAAAATTCAACAAAAGTCATAGTTTAGCTATAACAGTTGTGAGTAGTGTTCGTTGATGGTCGGTGGTTAGTGGCAACAGATGGTGATGTTAGGTCATCGTCAATGGCGACCGATGGCTATGGAGGCCAATGGTCGACTGTGGCTAACAGCTATAGAGGTCAGGGATTAATCGTCGAGTTTTCTCTCCAAATCAAGCTCGGGAATTAGCCTTTTCATTTTTTTTCTTCTCATCCTCCTTCTCAAGTGAAGAGAGTGGGCTGATTTATAGCATTTGGGTAGGTGCATTTTGATCTTTTGGCTAATAATTTCACTAATCACCTGATCGAAAGGTCCATATTGATCCCCCTTGATAATATATAGGTTTTTTTAGAATTTTGGTGTTCTAATGACTTGAGAATTATGGGATATTAAGATTGCAAAATTTCTCTCATTGAGATGCTTGGTTTAATTATAAATATGTTAAATTTAGAATTCATTTAACCATTGAATTGATGATCCAAAATCCAATATTATGCTTCAATGACTTAATTCAGGCTTTATTGGACTCAGATTAAACAAATTTTAGATTTTGTATTTGTCTTAATTATCAAGATGGTCAGTTTGACTGTAAACTTGTTGAAATGGGGACCTAGACTATCTTGCTTGAATTTGAATTTAGAATATGTCTTATAAAAAAATGCATCTAGATTCATGTTAATAAACATTTATTGATGACACGAGTAGTTTAGGATTTTTGAATTATTTTAAGAAAGTTGTTCTTACAAGGCATAATTTGGTGCCACGTAAATATGTTGTGCTCTGTGTGCACAGTTTGGTCTCCTTTAAAAAAATTAGCCATCCTACAGTGTTAACTAAACGTGCCCTAAAATTAATTTGTTTTAAACTTTGTCTTTTGGACTCAGATTGAACCGATTTTAGATTTTATTCATCTTAATTATCAAGATGGTCCGTTTGACTGTAAACTTGTTGAAATGGGGATCTAGACTATCTTGTTTGAATTTGAATTTAGAATATTTCTTATCAAAAAATTAGAATGGCTAATTTTTTTTAAAGGAGACCAAACTGTGCACACA
>JXCR01105126.1:3658-13780 GCA_002079205.1 Phalaenopsis hybrid cultivar
AGTGTGTGTGTGTGTGTGTGTGTGTGTGTGTGTTCTTGTTATGGAAACATTTCACAGTTGTGAAGTACTTGTAAATGTTGATGATAGTATTCATTTGAATTAATTGTGATTGAATGTGATGGTTGCACTCAAAATTTTATATCTAAAACATCACTACATATACCTTAAGCATATACCTTGAGCCATAAGCACTGGTGAATAACAAATTATTTGTTAGGAAGTTATTCAAATGATGACCAAGTAATTATCAACATATAATTGAAAATAGATTGATCATAATATAAGACGATTTAAAGATGATGCAAACATTTTTAGTTTGTTATTAAAGAAATGATTGAATAATGGTCAAATATAGCTCAATTATAGTCAAATATAAGTTTATGGTTGTTCAATTATTATTTTATTATCATTAAATGCTATTTTAATATTATATGATTATTATTGAAAAATGATTTGGTCATTATTTGATCATTATTCAAAGATGCAGCGGCAATGGTTCTTAACTTTTTTGAGTGTTGTTCGACCGCAATATGACTGTCATTTAAAGATTGTTTAATGACTTTTTTTAAAGATAATTCAATAATTTTTCAAAAATTATTTGGTTAATACTCAAAGACAAAGTCTCAAATAAAAATCATGCAGTGTTTGATCATTGTTTAATTATAATTTAAAAAATGTTTCATCATTATTGAAAAATAATTCAAACTTTTTTTAATCATATTTCAATAAACCTTAAAACTAATTTGATTTTTGTTGATCATAATTCAGAAATACTCTAACAAAGGTTTGATCATCTTTTGAAAATAATTTAAATATCATTTAATAAATTTTTTTTATCATTTTACAATTAGCTTTAATTATTTTGAATTATTTTGCTATATATGTTGATACCTAGATAACCATACTAATTAAGAAGCATTGCATTGTGTGAGTTACTTTCAAAGTTGAAGGTGTGATGAAAAAATTAGTATATTTAGGCTAATTGACTGATTATCAAAGTTAATATGTTCACTTCAATTCAATTTCTTAGAGTTGCCATTAGGCAATCTTTGAAACCCTAATTCATCAATTGTTATTAAAGATTATTATGACACTAAGAATGAAAAATACTCTTCATGCATAAGTATGATGACTAAATTCACTTTAGTCACTAGATTATATTTTGGTGAATTCTCATCTTATGATGGGTTTCAAAAGAAGCACAAGACTAGATCACTACTTGATAACTTCTTTATAGGGGACAAGAACTTCAATATTATAAACCTAGAGAAATTTTTTTTGGAATGTACATACAAATATGATTTGCAAAAGCTTAGGCTGTATATGCCTCATTGTATATAATATTCTCTTTAACTATAATAAACATAATGCTACTTTCGTAAATATGGTTTTTGTCATTAAAGACGAGGATGCCTTCTTAAATGCCCACCAAAAATGCATGTATGGGAGAAAACACAGCCAAGAGAATGAAGAGATGGATATTATTTATCGTGAGAGAATGTCCTTGAAGAAGAATCTGATTAGGAGAGTTAATGTTTTAGATTCAACTTGTGTTAAAAAATGTAGAGGTAGACCTAGGAAGACTTGGGCTTATTGTATAAAAAATGATCTTAATTTACCAGAACTAAATCAAAATATGACATTAAATAGGACGCAGTGGAGAAAAAGGATTCGTGAAACCGACCCCACGTGGTGGGATTAAGGCTTGGTAATAAAAAAAAATAGGGGCATCTACATACATACCATTTCTTATGTATTTCCAAATCTAATATTAAACCTTTACTTCATTACATTTAGATCGCCTAAATCTTTCATATCACATAAAAAATATCATTTTTTTTTTAACTTTTAAAATGTAAAATACACATCTTCATGCATAAGTATGGTGACTTAAATGTAAAATTTGAAGTTTATNACATGGCGAATGCAGCGGTGGAGGAAATGGCGGTGAAGCTGAGATTTGGGAGCGAGGGAAGGGCGTTTTGGGAAATGTCCCGAGGAACTAGAAAGGGAAAGGACGAGCGGCTGAAACTGTTGGAATTACTTACAACCCTCGGCCTCAACCCTCAACCCCTTATTGAATGCATATTAAGAGAAAATTTTTCTGTCCAAACTCTAGGTTACGTGCAGACTCTAAGTAATATACATTCATATATTCTATATTAACCTCCTCTAAAAAATTATTAAAGCGTAACTACAGACTCCTCTATAACTCGAAATAACATCGAAATAACATTTGCAGTTTCACTTCAATAACATTGAAATAACAGTGTAAATGTTATTTCAGGATTATTGAAAATAAATTCATATATTCCACTTCAACAACCCTGAAATAATATTCGCGGTGTAATTTTAGGGTATTGAAGTAAAACCGCAGTGCTCATTTCAATATAATTTCTGGATTATTTTAAAATTATTAAAGTGAAATATATGAGTATCTCTTCAATAAACCCGAAATAACATTCGTGATTCCACTTCAATAATCTTGAATTACATATTATTGGAGTCCGCACATAGAGTTACATGCGGAGTTCGGACAATAATTTTTTCTTTATTAATATCGTCGTCTAGATATATGACTATATTAAGTCCGCAGTCTGAATATACAATCAATTACATATAATAACTTTTATGGAATGAGAGTCAATGATTTATATCATGTATTCATGAAAATAAAATGCTTATATGTTATCCTTTTTGTCACGCACCATTTCAATGGTCCACATGTTAAAATATTATTTGGCTTCTAAAATTAGACAATATCTTGAGGAAAAAAGATGATATCAACTCTAATAAAAAAAACATTGGTTTTTCCTTTTATTTTTCTACTTCATCAATAAATATTATAAGAGAGGCGTCTCTAAATTTTTTTAGAGGTTATAGTTCTCTAAATAGTAGCACGAATTTTATAAATTTGCCCATAAAATAATAGTGTATAAATATAGTGTAGCGTACGAGTATTTATAAAATATTTTGCATTAAGCTTCTTACCGAGATCTCATTCTTTTGTCATAACTATATTAACATAATACTATGTCTCTATTTATTGATTAGATGTAGTTATGTCACCAACATGGATAGCTATGTGGTATGTCTCAAATGATTGTGTGGAGCAAGTGCTTTGATATTGACCTTTCTTATTATAATAATACATANAGTGTGTGTGTGTGTGTGTGTGTGTGTGTGTGTTCTTGTTATGGAAACATTTCACAGTTGTGAAGTACTTGTAAATGTTGATGATAGTATTCATTTGAATTATTTGTGATTGAATGTGATGGCTGCACTCAAAATTTTATATCTAAAACATCACTACATATACCTTAAGCCAAAAGCACTGGTGAATAACAAATTATTTGTTAGGAAGTTATTCAAATGATGACCAAGTAATTATCAAAATATAATTGAAAATAGATTGATCATAATGTAAGATGATTTAAAGATGATGCAAACATTTTTAGTTTGTTATTAAAGAAATGATTGAATAATTGTCAAATATAGCTCAATTATAGTCAAATATAAGTTGATGGTTGTTCAATTATTATTTGATTATCATTAAATGCTATTTTAATATTATATGATTATTATTGAAAAAATGATTTGGTCATTATTTGATCATTATTCAAAGATGCATCGGGGATGGTTCTTGACTTTTTTGAGTGTTGTTCGTCCGCAATTTGACTGTCATTTAAAGATTGTTTAATGACTTGTATTTAAGATAATTCAATCATTTTTCAAAAAATATTTGGTCAATACTCAAAGACTAAGTCTCAAATAAAAATCATGCAGTGTTTGATCATTGTTTAATTATAATTTAAATAATGTTTCATCATTATTGAAAAATAATTCAACCTTTTTTTAATCATATTTCAATAAACCTTAAAATTGTTTTGATTTTTGTTGATCATAATTCAGAAATACTCTAACAAAGGTTTGATCATCTTTTGAAAATNTATTTTATTTTTATTTTTTCTTTTATCTTAAGTGCCAAAGACCTTGACCTAACACTAAGATATGATAAAATATTTGAGTCAATTCATTTATAATCATTTCATTTATTAGTTGTTGATTAATTATTTACTTAAATGAGACAAAATCGAATATTAAAAAAAAAACTTTAGTCAAAACAAATACAATGACTTGATATAAACTTGTCAATGTAAAAATAATAATCAATCATATATATTTGATAAAATGCATTTTTTAACCAAAAACCAAGACAAAATATTTTAATATAAATTATAGAAGAATAGATTAAAATTTAATTGAATTTACAAAAAAAAATAGTGTAATATAAACACATTATATTGAACAATAGGTTTAAAATAAATATAATGTTTTTTTTTTTTTTACATGCATTCAATGTTTAATTCATCTAAAATATGACAATTTGAAGGGAAGAAAACTAACAATTATGTCAAAAGCTCTCTTTGATTGGAGAAAATGTTATGTCCTGATGAAGGAGCTGATCACACCATGCCGCTTCGTCGTCTGTACATCAGATTTAACAGACGTAATCTTTTCTCCTTGGATTTGGNGAAACTAACAATTATGTCAAAAGCTCTCTTTGATTGAAGAAAATGTTATGTCCTGATGAAGGAACTGATCACACCATGCCGCTTCGTCGTCTGTACATCAGATTTAACAGACGTAATCTTTTCTCCTTGGATTTGGTTTTGTATTTGTTTGTTCTGTAGGTTATTAACAAAAAGATTCATTTCAATACATTTGAATCATTAAGACTTGCTTGCTCGCTTATATAAGCTNCAATCTTTTCTCCTTGGATTTGGTTTTGTATTTGTTTGTTCTATAGGTTATTAACAAAAAGATTCATTTCAATACATTTGAATCATTAAGACTTGCTTGCTCGCTTATATAAGCTGAAGAATTCATTTGAGCGGATGAAAATGGTTAGTGCGAGCAAGATGCTGGTACTTGGTTAAGGTATGGTTATGCTCCTATTTTTGATATTAAGATAAATAACAATTTGTGATGTCAATAACCTTAGAACTCATAAGGGGAGAAATANGGTGCGAGCAAGATGCTGATACTTGGTTAAGGTATGGTTAAGATCCTATTTTTGATATTAAGATAAATAACAATTTGTGATGTCAATAACCTTAGAACTCATAAGGGGAGAAATAAAATAGAGAAACACAAATAAATTATGATTGCATGATGCCACTAATTGCATATAAAAATTATAGATTTCTTCTATGTTTAAATCATTATATGATTTTCTAGAACAAGTTAAAAGAGATCATCATATATGTTGCATTCACTTCCTTATAGTTTGGAACTGTAATTGCTCCACAACATTTTCTTGTATAACTTATTATATTATTTTAAAATTGTTGCGTTAAAATTTAAATNCTTTGGAAGTGTAATTGCTCCACAACATTTTCTTGTATAACTTATTATATTATTTTAAAATTGTTGCGTTAAAATTTAAATNATAAAATAGAGAAACACAAGTAAATGATAATTGAATGATGCCACTAATTGTATATAAAAATTATAGATTTCTTCTATGTTTAAATCAATATATGATTTTCTAGAACAAGTTAAAAGAGATCATCATATATGTTGCATTCACTTCCTTATAGTTTGGAAGTGTAATTGCTCCACAACATTTTCTTGCATAACTTATTATGTTATTTTAAAATTATTGTGTTAAAATTTAAATTAAAGATGGAATACTGGATGCAAGAATGTTTGCAGAAGGTGAGAGATCAACAATCGAAAAGATAAACTTTTATTTGTTAACTAAATTACTTTTCATAGTGGCTCTTTCAATTTCTTATTGGATTGTAGACTATTAGTGACATAAATTGAACGTTGATTTAAATTTTTTATTCAACTGAATGCTCGCCTTAGAAATTCTAAATCCCTGACCGGCTTGTGACAAATATGATAATCTACTAGTCGTGTAGAGATAGGTTAACCTAATGTTTAAAAAATTAATTTCTACTCAAGAGTAATTTTTAATGACACATGGGCTACTTTAAGTTTACTATGAACTAAATGCTTGAGTAAAGATATTTGATTTTATTATTGGGTCCCACATGATTGTTGTGAATTGATTGAGACAAACTAGATCAACAAAGTCATATTAACACAGGTGCAAGTCGAGGAATGGCCTCAAGGCTTCTAGGATGAACCCAAAGACTTTGGAGTACCTTGGGTCCTATAAGAGAGTTTAGCTTGATTTGAGGTTTTTTATGAACTGATTGTGACCAAGTTAACTTCATTTAGATGATTTAGGAATCAATCTAAGTTCGTGGTGAACTAAGGGAAATTGTTGGATTTAAATTTGGATTTTGCATAACCATGACCTAATAACAAAGAGAGTCTGCTGAAGAAACCTAAAAAATAGCTCCTATATTAAGAATGAATTCTAATACTAAGAATGGAGAGAAAGTTGTATCAATCTCATAAAAATGAGGTTAATAATATCATTAAAAAAAATCATCTAGCTAAATCTAAATCTTGATAAAATTTTTTTATTTATAATGATTTAAAAATAAATTTATGTTCATTTGCTTGCCAATTTTAGCAAATTATAGTTAAACTAAATGTCTAAAGGAGATGAATTTGACGACACTACATGCAGTCCAATCTAAGTCTAAATGAGCCTAAATCAAGCACTTGAAATGTAATTAGAACATTTAAAGCATTAATAGAAGAGCTTAATGACATCCAAATTCGGTATGCTTTTAACTAAATTAAGTAACTCGACAAGAGGAATCTAATAAACCTATGATCATTCATGCAAAAAATCCTTATGACGCTTAAATACTAAAAAAAATTATGATTACAGAAACTAAGACAGACAATCCAATTTAGTGCTTTAGAATTTTGGCTAAATTTATCAAAATATCCTTCTCAAATTTATATAAATAATACCCTATTTTTAACATNCGAAGCATTAATAGAAGAGCTTAATGACATCCAAATTCGGTATGCTTATAACTAAATTAAGTAACTCGACAAGAGGAATCTAATAAACCTATGATCATTCATACAAAAAATCATTATGACGCCTAAATACTAAAAAAAATTATGATTACAGAAACTAAGACAGACAATCCAATTTAGTACTTTAGAATTTTGGCTAAATTTATCAAAATATCCTTCTCAAATTTATATAAATAATACCCTATTTTTAACATGAAGGAGAAAGCTATGATTTAAATCCATAATCTTGGAGAAAAATTAAAGCCGAGGACCACTTATATTTACTACCAACCACCTTTGAAGGTTGTTGTTGGTCAGCTATGATCATATAACCATTATATCTCAATTATCGTTTTTAGTTTATTATTATATTATCTTTGCAACTCATTTAGAACTCTTTAACTCCATCTTTCTTAAATAAAGAGGAGAGTGAAATTATGTAATTTGAAATATATAGCAGATTGCTCTAATTGGGTCAGTCCCACGATTTTCCCTTTATTAAGATTTTCCACAACAACATTGTTGTCCCTAATTATTTATATCGTGTTTTTATGATATTCAAATAGACTTATAACGTAATTGTTTTCAAATATTGAGAAATTATATATATATATATANGAGGACCACTGATATTTACTACTAACCACCTTCGAAGGTTGTTGTTAGCCAGCTATGATCATATAACCATTATATCCCAATTACCGTTTTTAGTTTATTATTATATTATCTTTGCAAATCATTTTGAACTCTCCAACTCCATCTTACTTAAATAAAGAAAAGAGTGAAATTATGTAATTTGAAATATATAGCAGATTGCTTTAATTGGGCCAGTCCCATGATTTTCCCTTTATCAAGATTTTCCACAACAACATTGTTGTCCCTTATTATTTATATTGTGTTTTTATGATATTCAAGTAGAGTTATAACGTAATTGTTCTCAAATATTGAGAAATTATATATATATATATATATANTTTGGTTTGACTCTACAAGCTCTGAAATAAGTAAAATTGGTCAACCATTTCAATTTTTAATTTTATTGGAAAAATATGTCTTCTTTTAGAACAAAATATTTATTATTTAATAATTAGTCAAAACCATCATTCAACAATTTCACAGCCTTTAGATTATAAAAGCTCCTTGATCCCTCCCTCAGTGTGTGTGTGTGTGTGTGTGTGTGTGTGTGTTCTTGTTATGGAAACATTTCACAGTTGTGAAGTACTTGTAAATGTTGATGATAGTATTCATTTGAATTAATTGTGATTGAATGTGATGGTTGCACTCAAAATTTTATATCTAAAACATCACTACATATACCTTAAGCATATACCTTGAGCCATAAGCACTGGTGAATAACAAATTATTTGTTAGGAAGTTATTCAAATGATGACCAAGTAATTATCAACATATAATTGAAAATAGATTGATCATAATATAAGACGATTTAAAGATGATGCAAACATTTTTAGTTTGTTATTAAAGAAATGATTGAATAATGGTCAAATATAGCTCAATTATAGTCAAATATAAGTTTATGGTTGTTCAATTATTATTTTATTATCATTAAATGCTATTTTAATATTATATGATTATTATTGAAAAATGATTTGGTCATTATTTGATCATTATTCAAAGATGCAGCGGCAATGGTTCTTAACTTTTTTGAGTGTTGTTCGACCGCAATATGACTGTCATTTAAAGATTGTTTAATGACTTTTTTTAAAGATAATTCAATAATTTTTCAAAAATTATTTGGTTAATACTCAAAGACAAAGTCTCAAATAAAAATCATGCAGTGTTTGATCATTGTTTAATTATAATTTAAAAAATGTTTCATCATTATTGAAAAATAATTCAAACTTTTTTTAATCATATTTCAATAAACCTTAAAACTAATTTGATTTTTGTTGATCATAATTCAGAAATACTCTAACAAAGGTTTGATCATCTTTTGAAAATAATTTAAATATCATTTAATAAATTTTTTTTATCATTTTACAATTAGCTTTAATTATTTTGAATTATTTTGCTATATATGTTGATACCTAGATAACCATACTAATTAAGAAGCATTGCATTGTGTGAGTTACTTTCAAAGTTGAAGGTGTGATGAAAAAATTAGTATATTTAGGCTAATTGACTGATTATCAAAGTTAATATGTTCACTTCAATTCAATTTCTTAGAGTTGCCATTAGGCAATCTTTGAAACCCTAATTCATCAATTGTTATTAAAGATTATTATGACACTAAGAATGAAAAATACTCTTCATGCATAAGTATGATGACTAAATTCACTTTAGTCACTAGATTATATTTTGGTGAGTTCTCATCTTATGATGGGTTTCAAAAGAAGCACAAGACTAGATCACTACTTGATAACTTCTTTATTGGAGACAAAAACTTCAATATTATAAGCCTAGAGAATTTTTTTTTGGAATGTACATACAAATATGATTTGCAAAAGCTTAGGCTGTATATGCCTCATTGTATATAATATTCTCTTTAACTATAATAAACATAATGCTACTTTCGTAAATATGGTTTTTGTCATTAAAGACGAGGATGCCTTCTTAAATGCCCACCAAAAATGCATGTATGGGAGAAAACACAGCCAAGAGAATGAAGAGATGGATATTATTTATCGTGAGAGAATGTCCTTGAAGAAGAATCTGATTAGGAGAGTTAATGTTTTAGATTCAACTTGTGTTAAAAAATGTAGAGGTAGACCTAGGAAGACTTGGGCTTATTGTATAAAAAATGATCTTAATTTACCAGAACTACATCAAAATATGACATTAAATAGGACGCAGTGGAGAAAAAGGATTCGTGAAACCGACCCCACGTGGTGGGATTAAGGCTTGGTAATAAAAAAAAATAGGGGCATCTACATACATACCATTTCTTATGTATTTCCAAATCTAATATTAAACCTTTACTTCATTACATTTAGATCGCCTAAATCTTTCATATCACATAAAAAATATCATTTTTTTTTTAACTTTTAAAATGTAAAATACACATCTTCATGCATAAGTATGGTGACTTAAATGTAAAATTTGAAGTTTATGTACCATATACGGACATACATAGGAATTGAGTCATATGTATATAAATCTTCCAAAGTTTTATAAATTCTCCGACTTTAATATTTATCATAAATTTAAGAA
>JXCR01105129.1:2977-15002 GCA_002079205.1 Phalaenopsis hybrid cultivar
TTGACCTAGAGATTTGCTTAACATAGTTGGCTAGCACATCCTTGGATGAAGTCTACCCATTAAAAGAACAGCTAAGGGTAACCTTTATAGATGAAGACTTGTTGCTCGGTATCACTATCCATAATCGTCCACTCTATATCTCCGTTAACATCGGAAGATTTGTGTTGTCCATAGTTTTGGTATATTTTGGAGCATCCCTCAACTTGATGAGCCTACGGACATTGGCCTATTTGGATATTGATGCTTGACAGCTCAAAGCCAATAAAATGATGCTAAGAGGATTCAACCAAAAGGGAGAGAGAACCCTTGGATCAATTGCACTTCTTATGAAAGTTGGAGAACTAGTAACAACCGCTAAATTTCATATTATTGACGCTGAGACCTCTTTCAATGCTCTACTAGGTCGACCATGGATTCACAAACACAACATGATTTCGTCGTCTCTACAATAGTGCATTAAGCACTACAAGAAAGGACAAGAACATTACATCAAGGGAGATTTGTAGCCATTTTCAGTTCATGAAGTTGGCATTTTTGAAGATGCCTCCTACTATGCTCCTCCAAAGAAAATTATCTTTTCTCGTAAAATTGTGACAATTAAAAATAAAGATTCTAAAAAATCACAAACGGGAGATCATTCAGCTCCGCTTCAGCAAGCTTCCACCACTCTGTTGTGACAAGTTGGTGGGAGTTCTTTTAGTGTGTGCACATGAGGTTGAGGCAGGGACGTGGACGAGCAAGAACAAATTTAATTGTTGAATGGACTAGGTTGGCCATCAACATGGATGATGAAGAAATTTCTTAAGATGAAATAATGGTGACAAAATAGAAGAAACCACAGTTTGAGATATCCTTAAAATTTTTGGAGAAAAGAGAATATGAGACAATGTTTGATCGGATAAAACATTATGTGAACACCATGACCCTTACTCTGATTCTCCCTCAAAAGGTTGAGAGTTTAGGGGTCAAAGAAGTCTGTAATGCTGGTTCAAAGCTGATCAAGTTTTCTCGGCTTCTACTTCTACTAATCTTGAAAACCATGTAAATTTGGATGAGGATCCTAATGAATTAATGAAATTGCCTTTTGGTTATTTTTCACCTTGTGCACAAAAGTTAATTCAATAGGGGCATTTTTCAACAAGAAAAATGCCAAAANGAATTAATGGAATTGCCTTTTGGTTACTTTTCACCTTGTGCACAAAAGTTAATTCAATAGGGGCATTTTTCAACAAGAAAAATGCCAAAAGAACAATTACAACTTTTTGAAAAAATATGGGATGTTAAAAGTTGAACTCCCAACTCAGAAAAGGATTCCCTCGATGTGGACCAGTCAAAGATTCACANAAAAAATTAAAACTTTTTGAAAAATTATGGGATGTTAAAAGTTGAACTCCCAACTCAGAAAAGGATTCCCTCGATGTGGACCAGTCAAAGATTCACAATTTTGCATGATTGTTACTAGTGAAACGAAAAAGAATTCCTCAATGTGAAGGATGACTCTACTAATCATCTAATAGAAAATACCCCGCCAAAATTTGAGGAAGAAATCAAGTTAACTGTTGAAGAATTGAAGGAAAACAACCTTGGGATGGAAGAGCAGCCTCNAATTGTTACTAGTGAAACAAAAAAGAATTCCTCGATGTGAAGGATGACTCTACTGATCATCTAATAGAAAATACCCCGCTAGAATTTGAGGAAGAAATCAAGTTAACTGTTGAAGAATTGAAGGAAAACAACCTTGGGATGGAAGAGCAGCCTCCAAAAAATTCCTTGGATTCATTGTCTGTCATCGAGGAATCGAGATCGACCCGGATAAGGTAAGGCTATCTTGGAAATGTCTCCACCCAAAACCTTGAAAAAACTATGTTCCTTCTAAGGGAAGTTGACATATCTGAAATGCTTTATTAATAATCTCTCAGGCAGCCCTTCTCAACATTAGTTAAAAAGGATGTCAAATTCATTTGGGAAGAGAAATGTCAGCGGGCTTTTGAGGACGTTAAGCAATATTTAATGGCACATCCTGTTTTGGCAGCAGCTATCCTAGGAAATCCTTTAATACTTAATATCATGGCCTTAGATGACTCTCTTGGAGCCCTCTTACCTGAAGTCAATGACGAGGGTAAAGAAAGCACACTTTACTACATGAGTTGTCGTCTAATACCGACGGAAGTAAAGTATCCGCCTATTGAAAAGCATTGTCCAGCTTTAATCTTTGTCACCCAAAAGATCAGGCATTACATGTTTTCTCATAAAATTACCCTTATTTNAGAAATCCTTTAATACTTAATACCATAGCCTTAGATGACTCTCTTGGAGCCCTCTTACCTGAAGTCAATGACGAGGGTCAAGAAAGCACACTTTACTACATGAGTAGTCGTCTAATACCGACGGAAGTAAAGTATCCGCCTATTGAAAAAAATTGTCCAGCTTTAATCTTTGTCACCCAAAAGATCAGGCATTACATGTTTTCTCATAAAATTACCCTTATTTTGAAAGTTAATTCATTGCAATATTTGATCACCCGACCAACACTCTCTGGACGTCTAGCAAGATGGTCGATGATTTTTTTTGCAATTTGATATAACTTTTGTTCCCCTCTATGTTATCAAGTGACAGTTTTTAGCAGATTTTCTCGCTGCACACCCACTTCCAGCTGGGTCCCCTCTTAATGATGAATTACTAGATGAGCAGGTACTACAAATAGAATTCTCCAGTGCGCAATGCTGGGAGATGTACTACAATGGAGCTTTGTCAGCCAGAGAAGAAAAAGGATCAGGAACAGTTATACCAGGCAAAGCACGAATTGGTTTAATCTTTATCACGCCAGATAAGGGTATACTAAGGTTTTTATACCACCTGACAGAGTCATGCAGTAATAATGAAGCTAATTATGAAGTGCTAATTATCGGGTTGGAGCTGGTAATCTTGATGGATATAACAGATACTACCATCTATGGAGATTCTCAGCTCGTCAACCAACAAGTAGCCAGAAAATACAAAATTTTGAAACCAAGGTTAGCAGAATATCATCAGTACGGAATGAAGCTGCTTTAATAGGTCCCCAGTGTAACTTTCTACAAGATTCATTCGGGAGATAATGCCCATGTCCATGCGAAGATCATCACATCATAAGAAGGGCTATGTCGTAAGCTTTAGTGGGTGATGTCCTCTACGAAAGATCAACTGATCAGATGTGGTTGTGGTATTTAAGCAAAGCAGAGGCACAAAATATTGTCAAAGAAGTACATGTCAGATTGTGTGGCACTCACTAGTTAGGGCCAAAGATGAAAATAAAGATTAGGAGACTCAGACATTATTGGCCGACAATGATGTCCAACTGCATGGATACAACCAGAAGATGTTACCAGTCCCAAGTGCATGGGGTGGTCTTGTACCAACCTCCAAATGTGCTACACTCAATCGTTACTTCATGGTCATTCAAGTGTTGGGGCACAAATATAATAGGTCTGATATACCCTCCATCTTCCAAAGGACAAAGGTTTATACTCGTCACTACAGATTAATTTTCCAAATTCGTAGAGGCAGTGCCATTGTGATAGGTTACAATACGGTACATCCTTCAAATTTTCAAAAGCCAAATCATCTACCATCTTGTAGTTCCGCGCAGAATAATTTTTGACATTGAGACAACCTTCAAGAGCACAAAAATTAACAATTTTGTTAAGTGGCACGGGATAGAATGGAGATACTCAATGTCTACTATCCCAGGGAAAATCGCTTAGCCAAAGTCTTCAACAATACATTGGTACAAGTTTTGAAGAAAACGTTAGACAAAAATAAAAGAGATTGGCATAACAAACTGTTAGAAGCCTTATGAGCCTACAAGACAACGTTTAAGACTCCCACTTAATGTACAACCTATGCACTTGTGTATGGGTCCAAGGCCGTACTACTGTTAGAAGTCCAGACGCCATCTCTCAGAGTCACTGTCACCAATTAACTTATAACAAATGAAAGTGCAAAACTGAGACTTGAAGAATTGGAAGGTCTCAAAGGAAATTGACTAGAAGCACAACAACATTTGGAACTTTAACAAGAAAAGATGGTACAAGCTCATGACAAATTGGTCCGCCCAAGGACATTCAAATTTAGTGATCTCGTACTTTTTCTCAAAAGGCCTACCCTTGCATGCCACAAGATAGGTGGAAAATTTGAGCCAACTTGCGAGGGACCATTTGTTGTAGAAAATGTCTACGCAGGAGGAGCCTACCAACTAGTGGATTTTTAAGGCGAAAGTCCCATGTTGCTAATCAACAGATGATACTTGAAGACATACTATGCAACTTGACATTTCTTGAATTGAAATTTTGAAATTTGGATTCTTCTCGGGTTATTTATTTGGCCAAACATCTGTGATCGGGTCAAAAAATTTTGTAATAAAATTATCCTCAATAGAGTGAAGTCATTTGAAGTTACGTACTTCGATTTTCTCTTTTCTACTCCTAAGTTTGATGTTTTACTAAATTAAACAAAATTTATACATAAATAAATGATTTTCTCACCGATATAAACTAAAATTTTGTCTAAATAAATACTTTATTTTTTTCTTGTTCGTACTAAATTTTTGTGCATTGATGTTTTTCCTGTCATCTATATAAAAATATCAGGACAGAAGATGATTTTTTCCATCAAGGATGGCTGGAAATTTGTACTTAACAAGGAAAGGGCACCACAGGTTGGCATCAAAGACTTCGATGAGGACTTCGGTCAAGTCGATGTAGATTTTGAGGGTTCTCTGATGGATATAATCAACCTTTGAGAGAAAGAGGGATTGTTGTCACGGTTAAAGATCAACACCAAGGAGGATTCCTCACTGAAGGGGAAGAAAGTGATACTGTAGCAAGATCCGATGGAGGGGACTAGTCGTCTTCCTTCTATGATAACTGCACCGTTTGAGGAGGTAGAAAAGGCTAGATGCACTGTTACGAAGGACTCAACGCAGAAATGCCAATCACCGAAAACACAGGCCTTTCGTGTGTGAAGAAAGAAGACATCTGAAGGAGGCAGAAAACTTACTTACTCTGATTCTTAAAGGGAAAATCTACGATCCATACATGAGAGAGACCTCCTCCAGCTTACCTGCCACAGAGGATGAATCCAAGTTCACTACAAAGCTGATGCTACTAGAAGTTTTAGATAATCTTTGTGTGGGATTCCCAATGTGCAATGCCAAGATTCTTGCACTGATTCAAGATACGAGGGCATTTGTGGGATGCCCAGACTTCAACATCCTCCACCTAGAACGTTACAACACTTTAGAGGAGTACACGTCCACTGAGGATGGATTTCAAATTACTAATCACATAATGGTGGAATCATATATTCCGTTGGATACAAAGGTAACACCAGCATTGATTTCTGCTGAAATTAAAATGAGGGAGCATCCTCGACAGCCATTAATGTTCACCATGGAAAAAAATTGAAAAAATGAGCAAAGTAATAAAAAAAGAATTTAAATTTTATGAAGAAGTTCAAGGAATACTTGTTAATATACTTAAAGGCTTAGAGTTGTACACTAGAGTCTTCTTTGAAAGTGACAGAAAAAGAATTATATATTGCACATTTCAACTAAGAGATAGGGGTTGAGCAGGTAATTTAATGGAATGAACTTATTTTGAACCACGAAAATGGATGCGTGAAGAAGGCAGAATCACCATACAATTTAGTTGCTCTTATAACTTTACCAAGGATTGATAACAAAATCCGTGGGGGATTTTAAGACATGATGAGGTGGATCTGTTACCTCCTATGATAAAGTGGATGATTAAGAGGATGGTTTGATGGAGCAAACTTCCAGCTGATTGCATTCCTAACAGATGCTTCATCAATAACTATGATGAAGGCGATTGCATTCCCCCACATATTGACCATCATGATTTTTTGAGACCTATTTGCACCGTTTCCTTCATGAGTAAGAGTGATATTCTGTTTAGGAAAGAAGTAGATTTCATTGTCCCCGGTGAGTTTAGAGGATCCGTGGAGATTCCATTACTAGTGGGTTTAGTACTAATTCTCAAGGGTAATGGATCAGACATTGCGAAACACTGGGGTATGACACTGTAGGGTGTCTGTAACTTTTAGAAGGAAGGATAGTAGTAAGATGCCATATGGATTCCAATCGGATCCAGAGTTAGAAGAGCTACAACCCTAAGAGCTATGAGAGGTCTGCACCTCTAAGTACATGCAAAAGGAACTCTCATCGTAGAACATGGCTAAGTAGGTTAGCTCGATTGGGAGCTCACTCCTTTGAGGATGGACAGTCAGGGGATACCTTTTTGTACTGTGTTTTGACACAACAGATATGATGATATGTTTATCAAATATACTCAGCTTGTGATATGTACCCAGCATGAGATATTTTTAGATGTACTTTTGATGCGTTCAACATATTGTGCCTCTTGATGCTTTGGCCTATGTTCAAACTGTAACTCCTGTTTGAACCAGTTTAATGAAATTTCTTTCAGAATTCAGTCTATTTCTTGAATTGCCCTTTTTTGTGATAGATCAAGAGCCCCAAAACCATGCATTGGTTCCGAGCTATAATGAAGAAAGAACAAAACAATAAAAACTTGATAATAATAAAATTCAAACAAAATACTCTCTTTTAAAAATCAACTTACAAAAATTGAATTTTAAAAATATAATTTGATAATTAAATGTGATAAAAAACAATAAGAAAAGAAAATAAATTTGTTGAGTTGTTTCTCTCAATTTTGAGGTCTCTTACTTTTTGCTCGCGCAACTCGACTGTCATTGTCTGCACTAATTCTCTTTACATCCCCGCAAAATTTCACATTCTGCACAAAATTTCACAAATTTTTCTCACCAATACTCGTCTTCACATGACACATATCTATGAGTTCAACGCCACAAATTCTCTACACTATTTTCATATTGTTCTCGAGGACAGTACCGAGACGCTAATTTTTTTTTTTACCCCTTCGGGTTGGATGTGAGTCCTAGTGCTTTCCTCCCCAACGTAGCAGATATTTTTCTTGTCACTATTTGGGTTGGATATGAGTCCCCTAATGTGACCCATATCCTCGAGATTGGTATAAGGCCCCCTTAAATGGAACACTGCATCTTATTCTCAATCATTGAGATTGGAGTATGGCCCCTTTGGTTAGAACATGAAATCCTATTCTCAATCATCGAGATTAGTATAAGCCCCGCTTGATTGGAACACAGCATCCTATTCTCAATCCTCGAGATTAGTTTAAGACTCCCTTGAATGGAACATGTCATCTTATTCTCAATCCTTCACATTGGTATAAGGCCACTTGATTGGAACACAACATCCAAATCTCAATCCTCAAGATTGGTATAAGGCCACCTTCATTGGAACATGGCATCCCATTCTCAACCCTTGAGATTGGTATAAGGCCCCATTGATTCAAACACGACATCCCATTCTCAATCGTAAAGATTGGTATAAAGCCCCCTTGATCGGAACACAACATCCTATTATTAATCCTCGAGATTGTTATAGGGCCCCCTTGATTAGAACACGACATCCTATTCTGAATCCTCAAGATTGGTGTTAGACCCCCATTAATGGAACACGAAATCCTATTCTCAATCCTCAAGATTGGTATAAAGCCCTTTTCAATGGAGCACGTCATCCAATTCTAACTCCTCAAGATTGGTATAAGCCCCCCTTGATTGAAACACAACATCATATTCTCAATGCTCGAGATTGGTATAAGGCCCCTTTGATTAGAACACATCTACTCCTTCTCAACCATAGCTATTGGTATAAGCCCCCTTGATTGAAACAAAGGCATCTTATTCTCATTCCTCCAGATTGGTATAAGGCTCCCTTGATTGCATCACAACATCTCATTCTTAACCCTCGAGGTTGGTATAAAGCCCCCTTGATTGGAACACAACATCCTATTCTCAATCCTCTAGATATGTATAAGGCCCCTATGATTGGAACACGACATCTTATTCTTAATCCTAATGATTGGTATAAAGCCCCCTTGAATGGATCACAAAATCCAATTCTCAATTCTCGAGACCGGTTCCTAACTTCTGACTCTCTTTCAGAGATTGATACCTAATTTTCATTTCTCATTTTGGGATCAGTGCCTAAATTCTGATTCTTATCTTTTGAGGTCGGTACCTAAATTTTGACTCTCATTTTGAGATTGATATCTAAATTTTAATTGTCATTTCGGGATCAGTACCTAAATTCTGATTCCTATTTTTTGAGGTCGGTACCTAAATTTCGACTCTCCTTTTGAGATTGATACGTGAATTTTTGTTCTCATTTTGGGATCAGTACCTAAATTTTGATTCCTATCATTTGAGGTTGGCACCTAAATTCTGACTCTCTTTCTGAGATTGATACCTAAATTTCAAATTTGATTTCGGGATGAGTACCTAATTCTGATTCCTATCGTTTGTGGTCGGTAGCTAAATTATGATTCTCTCATTCAGAGAATGATACATAAATTTCAATTCTCATTTTGAGATCAGTACCTAAATTTTGATTCCTATCTTTCGAGGTTGGCACCTAAATTCAAACTCTCTGTCTTTGATTGATACCTAAATTTTAATATTCACTACGAGATTGGTACTTAAGTTTTGATTCCTATCTTTTGAGGTCGGTACCTAAATTCTAATTCTCTCCTTCTGAGATTGATACCTAAATTTCAATTCTCATTTCGAGATCAATACTTAAATTTTGATTCCTATCTTTTGAGATCGGTACCTAAATTCTTATTCACTCCTTTTCAGACTAATACATAATTTTTAATTCTCATTTCAAGAATAGTACCCAAATTCTAATTCCTATCTTTTGAAGTCGGTACCTAAATTCTGGCTTTCTTTCTGAGATTGATACCTAAATTTCAATTCTCATTTCGAGATCAGAACCTAAACTTTTGAGGTCGGTACGTGACAGCGACTTTATATATGCTTAAAAATATAAGTATTTAATACTGCTGCTAAAAGATTTAATTCGTCAGCAACAACACCAAAAAACTTTACAACGATTATAGATTCGATAAGATGTATATATAAAATATTCAATAATGGTAAAGTCACAATTATCAACGCAAGTATACGTATCGCTCAAGTAATATAGAGCTCTAATGGAGTCCTAGATATCTATCTCACAGGGAGTAATATTAGAAGCTACGAACTAGAATTTTAGAAAAGCAATACTTAATCGTAACAATGGAATTCNGCAAACACAACATGATTTCGTCGTCTCTACGATAGTGCATTAAGCACTACAAGGAAGGACAAGAACATTACATCAAGGGAGATTTGTAGCCATTTTCAGTTCATGAAGTTGACATTTTTGAAGATGCCTCCTACTATGCTCCTCCAAAGAAAATTGTCTTTTCTCGTAAAATTGTGACAATTAAAAATAAAGATTCTAAAAAATCACAAACGGGAGATCATTCAGCTCNTAAGAAAAGAAAATAAATTTGTTGAGTTGTTTCTCTCAATTTTGAGGTCTCTTACTTTTTGCTCGCGCAACTCGACTGTCATTGTCTGCACTAATTCTCTTTACATCCCCGCAAAATTTCACATTCTGCACAAAATTTCACAATTTTTTCTCACCAATACCCGTCTTCACATGACACATATCTATGAGTTCAACGCCACAAATTCTCTACACTATTTTCATATTGTTCTCGAGGACAGTACCGAGACGCTAATTTTTTTTTTCTACCCCTTCGGGTTGGATGTGAGTCCTAGTGCTTTCCTCCCCAACGTAGCAGATATTTTTCTTGTCACTATTTGGGTTGGATATGAGTCCCCTAATGTGACCCATATCCTCGAGATTGGTATAAGGCCCCCTTAAATGGAACACTGCATCTTATTCTCAATCATTGAGATTGGAGTATGGCCCCTTTGGTTAGAACATGAAATCCTATTCTCAATCATCGAGATTAGTATAAGCCCCGCTTGATTGGAACACAGCATCCTATTCTCAATCCTCGAGATTAGTTTAAGACTCCCTTGAATGGAACATGTCATCTTATTCTCAATCCTTCACATTGGTATAAGGCCACTTGATTGGAACACAACATCCCAATCTCAATCCTCAAGATTGGTATAAGGCCACCTTCATTGGAACATGGCATCCCATTCTCAACCCTTGAGATTGGTATAAGGCCCCATTGATTCAAACACGACATCCCATTCTCAATCGTAAAGATTGGTATAAAGCCCCCTTGATCGGAACACAACATCCTATTATTAATCCTCGAGATTGTTATAGGGCCCCCTTGATTAGAACACGACATCCTATTCTGAATCCTCAAGATTGGTGTTAGACCCCCATTAATGGAACACGAAATCCGATTCTCAATCCTCAAGATTGGTATAAAGCCCTTTTGAATGGAGCACGTCATCCAATTCTAACTCCTCGAGATTGGTATAAGCCCCCCTTGATTGAAACACAACATCATATTCTCAATGCTCGAGATTGGTATAAGGCCTCCTTGATTAGAACACATCTACTCCTTCTCAACCATAGATATTGGTATAAGCCCCCTTGATTGAAACAAAGGCATCTTATTCTCATTCCTCCAGATTGGTATAAGGCTCCCTTGATTGCATCACAACATCTCATTCTTAACCCTCGAGGTTGGTATAAAGCCCCCTTGATTGGAACACAACATCCTATTCTCAATCCTCTAGATATGTATAAGGCCCCTATGATTGGAACACGACATCTTATTCTTAATCCTAATGATTGGTATAAAGCCCCCTTGAATGGATCACAAAATCCTATTCTCAATTCTCGAGACCGGTTCCTAACTTCTGACTCTCTTTCAGAGATTGATACCTAATTTTCATTTCTCATTTTGGGATCAGTACCTAAATTCTGATTCTTATCTTTTGAGGTCGGTACCTAAATTTTGACTCTCATTTTGAGATTGATATCTAAATTTTAATTGTCATTTCGGGATCAGTACCTAAATTCTGATTCCTATTTTTTGAGGTCGGTACCTAAATTTCGACTCTCCTTTTGAGATTGATACGTGAATTTTTGTTCTCATTTTGGGATCAGTACCTAAATTTTGATTCCTATCATTTGAGGTCGGCACCTAAATTCTGACTCTCTTTTTGAGATTGATACCTAAATTTTAAATTTGATTTCGGGATGAGTACCTAATTCTGATTCCTATCTTTTGTGGTCGGTAGCTAAATTATGATTCTCTCATTCAGAGATTGATACATAAATTTCAATTCTCATTTTGAGATCAGTACCTAAATTTTGATTCCTATCTTTCAAGGTTGGCACCTAAATTTAAACTCTCTGTCTTTGATTGATACCTAAATTTTAATATTCACTACGAGATTGGTACTTAAGTTTTGATTCCTATCTTTTGAGGTCGGTACCTAAATTCTAATTCTCTCCTTCTGAGATTGATACCTAAATTTCAATTCTCATTTCGAGATCAATACTTAAATTTTGATTCCTATCTTTTGAGATCGGTACCTAAATTCTTATTCACTCCTTTTCAGACTAATACATAAATTTTAATTCTCATTTCAAGAATAGTACCCAAATTCTAATTCCTACCTTTTGAGGTCGGTACCTAAATTCTGGCTTTCTTTCTGAGATTGATACCTAAATTTCAATTCTCATTTCGAGATCAGAACCTAAATTCTAACTCCTATCTTTTGAGGTCGGTACCTGACAGCGACTTTATATATGCTTAAAAATATAAGTATTTAATACTGCTGCTAAAAGTTAATACTGCTGCTAAAAGATTTAATTCCTCAGCAACAACATCAAAAAACTTTACAACGATTATAGATTCGATAAGATGTATATATAAAATATTCAATAATGGTAAAATCACAATTATCAACGCAAGTATACGTATCGCACAAGTAATATAGGGCTCTAATGGAGTCCTAGATATCTATCCCACAGGGAGTAATATTAGAAGCTACGAACTAGAATTTTAGAAAAGCAATACTTAATCGTAACAATGGAATTCAAATTTCTTATCAATCACTAATAGGCAAT
>JXCR01105157.1:5252-20251 GCA_002079205.1 Phalaenopsis hybrid cultivar
TTTGATACGTTTTTATGCCCATTTCTATAAGGTTTCCAACTCTAATTGAATGGTGGAATTAGCATTTTAAATGAAGGGGCGGAAGTGTTCACCAAAATTTAGAGGGGCAGAATTTCAGTAATTTATGTAGTTGAAAAAGAATTTAAGAATAAATATTCATATTATCCATAGCTACAAAAAAGTTTTATCAAATCAACGTCGGTGAGATCTATCCCTGATTCTTCCTCATTGTTGCTAAAATTATATTTGATTATCATGGTTAGGAATTGTTGAGGCCTTGTGCAATAAAATCATAGCATGGGAGAAAGAAAGAGGCACTGATTTTACATATGATGGCGTAAGAATTATGACTTCAAATTTGACATTGTCTGAGAAGATATTTATTGGTCTCCATCCTTAAATCTACCCTTCACTTCAGGTCCGTCTTTTACCAATGCTAGAGGACTATACTTTTCTCCGCGAGCAGAAAGAACTAGAAAGAAAGAGACAAAGGGTGGGATACTTGTTCCGTTCAGCATGTATTCAATATGTACATTGCTTGCCAGTTTTGCGCCAGTAACGTGCTTCTAACGTGTTCTAAAAATAACACTTCAGGATCAGAAAAAACTCCAAAGTCAACTTATAGCTGAACAAGAAGCACTTTTTGGATCCAAGCCAAGTCCTTCCAAGCCACAGAGCGCTAAGAAAATGCCTAGAGCTTCTCNACGTGCTTCTAACGTGCTCTAAAAATAACACTTCAGGATCAGAAAAAACTCCAAAGTCAACTTATAGCTGAAAAAGAAGCACTTTTTGGATCCAAGCCAAGTCCTTCCAAGCCACAGAGCGCTAAGAAAATGCCTAGAGCTTCTCTAGGCGGTGCAAGCAGAAGATTATCCCTTGGAGCTGCCGCAATACAGCCAACAAAACCTGATTTTTTATGCAGCACTAAGACAACAAAGAGAGCAAACGAGTGCAGCTTCCTTGTTTCTCCTGGTTTGTTCCTTCAAACTTCTTCAGAACCTGTTTCATTAACTTCGACAACTGACCATTTAAACTTGAATTTATGCAGCAAAGAAACATGTGGATACTGGAATTTCTGTAAAGAAACTGTCCTTCACTTCAACAAATCTGAATGGTTTCCAGTCTGACGATTCGGGAAAACATTACAATGCGACGAAGAACACGAACGCTAAGCTTACAGAAACGCCAAGAAAGCCATTTGCCCCTCTGACTCCGACCAGCAACCTGCCATTGACTTCGGCCAACAACCTGCCATTTACTCCTCAGATAATCCACAACGTGGTTGCTGAGGAAGAGAATTGGACACCGAAGACTACTAGAACCATGTCGACGCCCATGAAGATGGCCAACACTCCCGCTCCATTTTCTGCCGCTTATGAAGCAGAACCAGCTTCCATTACAAAAGCAACGGAGGAGATGGAGTATTCCTTCGAAGAAAGAAGGCTTTTGTTTTACTCGAGAAGATAGAAAGAGGACTTGCGTTTTACGTGAACTTTTTTGTCTTGCAAACCTAAGATTTCTTTTATTGCGGCGAATTGCAGTATTCTCCAGTTTTCGTTCCTTGCAGTTTGGTTAGCGCATCGATGTACTTCCGTACGCATTGACTTTCCCGCAGCTCCAACTTCAAATGAGTAGACATGTTATCAAAATTAGTTGATATTGTCATCACAACTTATTATACTCTTACCACAAAATCAAAGATTTAACTGATAATTTGAGATTTTTAATTTTTTTTTAAATTAAAGTGTTATATATTTGTGCATGTAAATGATACAAACTATTTCAGATTTTTAACTTTTTTTTTAATTAAAGTGTTATATATTTGTGCATGTAAATGATACAAACTACATCAAAATATATCATATTACTAACATTTTAAAAACGGAATATACCATTAAAATTGTAAAGTAAATTAGGGATAAATATAAAAATTAAGATTTATGTGTATGTAAATACATAGGAGTTCTAATTAGAATTTAGGTATATATACATATTCAGGGTTTCAAGCATGTAAATCTTCCATTAAAAGAAGTTTGTTAATAGAAATCATAATTAGATAGTGTTCTAATGCATAGGAGAAAGGACATTTGATTGCATCAAAATATATCATAATACTTGATGGGTGAGAGTGATTATTTAGCGTCATAGGGTTACACAAAAATCTATCACTCGGGTAATTAAAGTGATAATTAAATGCACTAGAATATTTACGTGAAAAGCCTTGGATATGGGAGAAAATCATTAGGGCTAGCAAAAATCTATCACTCGGATAATCCACTATTTAATTGTGAGTGCATAGGTTTACTCTCACAACAGTAAACCTGGCTTTGATGAATTTAGTTATTAGTCTTGAATTGGAAAGATGGAGTTACAATGTTGTGCAACAGTAGCTCATCGATAATAGTTGTAACCTGGCTTTGATGAATTTAGTTATTAGTGATAGTAGGATGCAATGGTCGTAATTAATTGCTTGGTAGAAGTCTTCCACTAGTCTTCCACTATGAATATTATAGATTATGATTGTAGCACCAACTTGTCGTAGAAGCCTTAATTGGAAGTCATTGTAGTATTTGGTGACGTGGGCTATAGGCGGTTACTTCAAGAATGTCGGTTGGCCATAGCGGTCGTAGTAGAGAATTGCAGGAGCTATGAACCACGTAGGTCGTAGTTGTGAAATAAGATCCTTAGGCCACCGTTAGAGAATTGCAGGAGCTAAGAGAATTACATCCTTAGGCCGTAGAGGTTGAAGTCGGGAGCTGCATGAGCTTTGGACTTTCTAAGCCATCGTTGGTGACATAGGCCGTAATAAGAAGCTGTAATAACACATGTAAATTGCAGCGGTTGAAGTTGGGAGTTGCATGAGCCTAGATAACGTCTGTAGAATGTAGAGGCAAGTGCTAAGAGCTGCATGAGCAGACACAACGTCCATAGCTATAAAGGCCGGCTTTGGGATTATCATGGGCCGATTAAATGTCCAGGTTGTAGAGGTTAGAGTTGACAGCCACATGAGTTGAGATAACGTCCATAGAGCTCAAAGGTAGAGATTGGGAGATGCACTAGTAATACTAACTTTTGTAGATTGCAGAGGCACGAGCTAAGAGCTACATGGCTACGATAATGTTTGTCGGGCACAAAGAAAGAATTTAGGAGCTGTATAAGTTGTTACAACATTCGCAGAATATAGCGACCAGAGTTCAGAGATGCACAAGTTGTGATAATGTTGTAGGCCAAAGAGACCGGAGTTGGGAGCTATATGAACTGTGATAATATCACATTAATAACACTTGTAGGCAATATGAGATAAAGTTGGGAGCTACATTCATTGTTATAATATTTATAGGTTGTAGAGGTGACCCGACCTGCAATTACGCAGATATTTTATAGTCTCAAAAGATTGCCAACAACTTAGCCTAAATTATATTTAGCGGCTAGTGTGAATAAATAAAATGATTTAGAGAAGAAATAATAAGTCTTCACACTATGTGTACTATACAAGTATACGTATCGTTTAAAGTAATATAGGACTTTCTTTAAAACCCTCAATATCAAACCCACAGGGAAAGTTATAACTTTTTAATAATGACTTAAAAAACTTTTATCTAAGTTCTAGATAAAAATGATAGGAGAATGTGTTGAAATATTTGTAAAGGATTAAACTAAATTTACGTGCAATCTAAATTAAAGCAGAAAGTAAGAACAAAGTTTAACCAAATTTAAAATACTTATAAAGTTTAAAAGACTAATAAAGTTTAAAAGACTAATAAAATTTAAAAGAGTTCGATTATTAAGAAAAGATCTTTCCCCTTGCAAAGAGACCTTAATCTGTGTAGGAATTAAATAACTAAAAATATGAAATGATGTATTGTGACAAATAGGAGCATACCTATTCTTCACCCCACCCCTCGGTGCTAGCAAAAAACATTGACTAACCTTAAGTTTGTTCTAGCTTGTGTAGTAGTGCTGAGTAGATTCTACCCTCTCACTTCTAGATTAAGCACTGTGCACTCTCTATAGGACATACTAGGGACGCTTAGATCCAAACTCAAGATTCAATTGATAAAAGAATAGAAACATTAATTTTACGCCCATTAAAACTTATCTCTCAATTTATTTGCACTTCCCCTTGGACGATCATGATGGCTCGTTCCAAAGTTAAGTGTGGTACTCACTAGTTGAGTGAAATCATAGCCCTCTCGGGTCATTATGTTTCGCAACGGATTTTAACATACAAATGGCCAGTTTGCAATGTCAATGAAGAAATGAAGAATCAGTGAAAATACCATCACAAAATTTAAATAAAAAGAGATATTTAAATCATTCTCATCCTAAATGATTAATTTCCATATGCAAGAAGAAAGAAAGAAAAAATACTTAAGAGTACATGGAGATAAAACAAAAACACATGATTTGTATTGAAATTTAAGTCTTAACAACAAAAACTCAAACACAAATACAAAGTACTTATCTTATGACTTCTCCTCAAGCAATTTTTAAATTTTACTTTAAGCAATCTCCAAACTCTTCTTACATAATACAAAGACTCACAAATATGAACTCACACACCCACTAGAGCCCCTCTAACCCTTCTTCTAAAGCCCTTAAAAGCCCCTCTTTCAAACAACCATTGGTCCCATTTAATATAACTTTGAGAATAACCCAGGGTTACTTCAAGAATCCCTTCAAACTTTGTTTAAATTCAATGCATTTTCTAGAGAAACTTTTTATGGCGCTATGGCGCCACTCTGGGGTGCTATGGTGCCCATTACATTGAGTAGTTGACGTTATGATGCCATATGAAGTTGTACCATTTTGCCCTCATTTTTTTTTAAAATCCATTCCTTGTACCCGAAATAAAAAATATGCAAAATATATTCCTTTAAAGTACAATATCATAAAAAATTTGCAAAAAAAACATTAAATGTACATTAAAAATAGATAATTTTAAAGTGTATCAAGTGGTCAGAGATAGAAGATGCATAAGCTGTGATAATATGTGTAGTCCACAGAGATTAAAGTTACAAGATGCACGAGCTGTAATAATATCTATAGGTTGTAGAGACCAGAGTTGGGAGCTGCACAAGTTGTGATAATGCTTGTAAGTCACAACGACTGAAGTTGGGATCTATATAAGCTG
Organism: Phalaenopsis hybrid cultivar; assembly: GCA_002079205.1. Taxonomy (NCBI): domain Eukaryota; kingdom Viridiplantae; phylum Streptophyta; class Magnoliopsida; order Asparagales; family Orchidaceae; genus Phalaenopsis; species Phalaenopsis hybrid cultivar. The sequence continues at coordinate 10,387 of JXCR01105157.1, forward strand.
TTGCCACGTAATACATAGTTGGACACGTGACCTTTACTAGTGGGCTGCAAGGTGAATTTATGAAGTTTAAATAAATTCAATGTATTCTAATTAAGACTGTTGTTAGTAGTTATTTTGTTGTGCATTATTACACCCTCTTTAGGAAGAGTTATTACATTTTATATATGGCGTGTTGTTACAATATATGCAGGGTGCATTTCTACACTATCTTTGGAGTGAAGAAATTGATGTGGGTGCACGTTGCATCATCTCTTGAGCATTATTACACCATCTTCAGGTTGTGTTTAGTACATTGCCTTTGGGGTACATTACTTCGCAATACTGGTTAATATTCAGCAAGATGCTTTGTTGTGATGAGTAGGTGTGGTCTAGTGTAGTCGATGATGACTAGTGAGTGGTGTTCTATGATGATAGGTGATTACAGGAGTAGATGGCATTCATTTGAACTTTCAATGTGAAAAAGTAAACATCAGATCCTTTTCCTCCAAGTCTCAAGCTTTCATTAGGTCAAGTTCTAAGTTCTCCTTTCAAAAAGGGGTTAGGTCTCTATTTATATTCTCAGAGAGGGCTCTTTAAAAAATAAAAAGGAATTCATACCACTTCTTCGATCGGATGAAATTCTATCACCAATTTAGTGTTTAATAATGTTAGAATTGAGTGATTTTAGGCTCGTTGGATTTGTATCAATGAAGCTAGCCATATTTTTAATATGTTTGGCCATCTAATTAGGCCACAAATGTTACCTAAGGAGGCTCTATGGCTTGATCCATGTAAGATTTCACTCTTTGGACAAACATTCGTCGCATTGGGTTTGTCTCATTGAGCTGGTAAGATTCACAATAAGTTCACTGAAATTAAGGTTTTAAATGTTTTTTAATTGGAGTTTGAATGTTTCTCACCCAAAAAATGCTTTGAGATATGTGTTAAATGAAAAATTTTGTTAGTGATATATCAATTGTACCCTAATTTTCAAGAAATTTTTAAATAGGAAGCCCGGATGCAGTTTTGTGTGCACTCCCGTAATATGCCGCCACGTGTCTACAACAGGCCCACCTCAAAAAGTATATTTTACGCCTGATCCGGACTGCAATAACCCCAATGCCTCGAAAAGGTAAAACATGTTGTTTGGACTGCGGAACCTAACATGCTTAAAATTGTGTTATTTTTATATATACATTTTATGTTCATTTTTAATGATATTGCACTTTAATGGAATGTATTTTGTATGTTTTTTGTTGCACGTATAAGAGATGAAATTTTAGAGAAAAGGGAGTGAAATTGGAGCAAAATGGAGAAAATTAGAGCAAGGTAGCACAAAATGAACGGCACTTAGGCGTCAGTCCCTGTAAGTGAAAATAAAGTGCCACACACCATGGCACCAGAATCTGGCGCCTAGGCGCCAAATAGTTAACCGAAGCTTCTAAAAGACAGTTGGATGCCTAGGTTCCATAATCAATTTTGATGACTATCCATTAAATTTGGATGAATTTTGAAGGGTAATCTAAAGTGACTCATAGGGATTTCAAGAGTTATCATATATAAAGTCAAGAGAGGCCAAAGAGAGAGTCTTGGAAAAGAGGAGAATCTTGGAGAGGGGTGTGTGTGTGTGAGCGAGAGCTTTTGGTGTGTGTGTGTGTCTCTTGGATTGAAATTATAAGGAGAGTCGATAAATCATCAAAGGAACACTAGAGGATTTGCTGAGAAAAAGTTTAAGATAAGTATTATTGTATTTTTTTAGTTTTATTTATTATGTGAACCTGAATTTTAATATAAATCATGTTTTATTATGTTATCCCCACGAGATCTGAGTAGTTTTTTGTTTATCTTTCTACTTGCAATAAAAATTAATCTTGTGTAAGATTAGAATTGTTTAATATTTCTCTTATTTGATACTTGTAATGATTCATTGTTTTGTACTAATTTACATATTCAATCTGACCAATTAGTATGTTAAAACTTTGTAAAGCTATAATGACCCAAGAGGGCTATGTATTCCTCAACTAGTGAGAATCACATTAATCTGGTGGGTGATAAGGTAGTCTATTGACTAGAGCAAATAGATTGAGAGATAAGTTTTGATGGGTGTAAATTGGTGAACTTTAGGGTAACAGGCTAGAACCTTAACCAATTTGATCTAGAGTTTGAAACTTAAATACTGTTTAGTCCTAAAAAGAGGGCACAGTGGTTAATCTAGGGTGACAAGTTATAACGTAACCAGCATAACCTTAGATTTAGGAACTCGGCTCTAGCTAATGTTCTTCATGCACTCGAAAGAGGGTAAAGAATAGGATTACTCATATTTGTCACAAAACATCATTTAAAACTTTAAAAATTTGATTTCTATAATTATTATGATCTCATTATAAAGGAAAAGACTTTTACATAATTTGAATTTCTTTTCTTTTAACTAGTTTAGAAACACTTAGCATTTTCTATAAACATTAAAATAGGATTTGTAGCAATTAGTAACTTCTTTTTACACATAAACTTGTGACATTATTTCCTAGATAATTGTATGAAGCTTAAGTAAAGTTTTACTAAGTTTATAAATGAGTTTTCACCTACCTCGTGGGATCAATACTTTGGGCTTAAAAAAAAAGTCATATATTACTTGAATTGATACGTGCACTTGCGTAGTATCCCTAGTGTGTAAAGTTAAATTGTGGAAAAAGAATGAGAATTACTTGATATATAATATTCAATTAAAAATTAAACATTGTAAAATAGTTACAGCATCAAGTTTTTGGCGCAGTCTTCTGATATTGAAATTGATGTAATTATACAGTAAGCATGCACTGATTGTGTCGAGGATCAGGGTTTTCGTGTTGTGGTTGGGGATCGAAGAAAGTGACAGAACTTTGGAGTTAGAAATTTTATTTAAATTGTAGACTTATTTTATGAAAATCATAGTGTTGTTTAATTATATAAGTGTTTGTTTTGTGTGCTAAAAATATTTTTAAAATAATATATATATCAAATTATATATATATATATATATATATATATATATATATATATATATCAAAATAATAATAATAATAATAATAGTAATAATAATAATAATAAAATACCTAAAAATAATTTTTTTGAGTGTTTGTTTAACTTTATTTTCGAAACTTTTACTTTTGTATGCATAGTTCAGGATCTAAAGGTTTAATACCTTACGATTTTGAGTTAAAAGAAATTATAGTAAATTATGAAAATAAAAAAAAAACTTCACAATTTACAAGAAATGACGAACACATCACATAATAACATTGATAATCAAACAGTTGAAAATTAACATCATCATGTTCAAAGACATTTAAGGGATTGCACAAACCCTACAACATATGAAATTCATTTGATCATACAAAACCCTACTGTAACAACTAATTCATTTGAGCTAAAATCTGTCATAATCCAACCGGTACAAAACAATCAGTTTGGGGGGAGGCCATCTGAGGATCCAAACTTACACTCTGCTAGTTTTCTAGAATAATGTGCTGCATTTAAGAACGCCGATGTATCAAACGACTCTATTAGACTTAGACTTTTTTCCTTTTCCTTAAGAGATAAAGATAAGATGTGGTTAAATTCATTAGCATCTAGGTCTATCAGAATTTGGGGGGGGGGGGAGATTTAGCAAAAAAATTCCTAGCTAAGTATTTTCCATCTTCAAAAACTACTAAGCTTAGAAATGATATTATTTCATTTACTCAGTATAAAGGTGAGTCAATATGTGAAGGTTGGGAACAATTTAAAGAACTCCTTAGAAGTGTCCACGTCACGCTTTGCCAAACTGGTTAATTATTCAAACATTTTATAATGGGCTAGTAGGATCCCTTAATTCTATTATTGATGTTGTTGCTGTANAAAGTGTCTATATCACGCTTTGCCAAATTGGTTAATTATTCAAACATTTTATAATGGGCTAGTAGGATCCCTTAATTCTATTATTGATGTTGTTGCTGGTGGTTCATTAATGCCAAAACCATTTGATGAAATATATGAATTAATAAAAGAGATGACTACTGACAACTTTCAATGACATTCTAAAAGGATAAATCTTAAGAAAGTATACAACGTTCACTCTACTAATGTGATTTCTATTTTGGCATCTCAAGTTGATGCAATATCTAAGAAGTTAGACTAATTCAAAATGAACTTATCTCAAACACCTCATGTGATCAAGGAGAACTCATTGGGACAATTGAATGATTCTCATCCTTTATTTGAAACTTTAAATGCAATTAATAATAAACCCAATAACTCATATTTTAACTATTATAACCTAAGTTGGAAAAACCACCATAACTTTAACTGAAACAATAATTCTAGTGGTGGAAGTCAGTAATGGGGGAACAATCAAACAAACCTATTGGGAAACTAGAACCAAGGTGGCACTAAATATTGACGTTCTTATCCTCCTAGCATTACCAATAACAAAGTTGTTTATAGAAAAAGTGGTGTCGACTGTTATTTTTTATATTTATTCTTTTTTAAGTATTTTAAATTTAATATATATATATATATATATATNGTTGTTGCTGTAGGTTCATTAATATTAAAACCATTTGATGAAACATATGAATTAATAGAAGAGATGACTACTAACAACTTTCAATGGCTTTTTAAAAGGATAAATCTTAAGAAAGTACCCAACATTCACACTACTAATGTGATTTTTATTTTGGTATCTCAAGTTGCTGCAATATCTAAGAAGCTAGACCAATTCAAAATGAACTTATCTCAAACACCTCATGTGATCAAGGAGAACTCATTGGGACAATTGAATGATTCTTATCCTTCATTTGAGACTTTAAATGCAATTAATAATAAACCCAATAACCCATAGTTTAACTATTATAACCTAAGTTGGAAAAACCACCATAACTTTAACTGAACTAATAATTCTAGTGGTGGAAGTCAGTAATAGGGGAACAATCAAGCAAACCTATTGGGAAACTAGAACAACCAAGGTGGTATTAAATATAATTGTTCTTATCCCCCTAGCTTTACCAATAACAAAGTTATTTAGCGAAAAAGTGGTGTCGGCTGTTATTTTTTTTTTTTTGAAGTAAATTAAATTAAATTTAATATATATATATATATGGTTTTAGAAAAATAGTATTTTAATTTTGAAAAGTAATGTTTTAATTTTGAAAAATACGAGAACGAACCGATCTCATATATTTAATAGTTTAAATGATCGAGTGCAACACCACAAGTGATGCATCTATCCCGAAGAATGAATACATTGTTTGATAATGAGACTCGATTAAATAAACTACAAAATTTATGACATCTGTCTGGTCAGCGAAACAATTTTTTTATAAGCCGACGAGTTCCCCTATCTAATATAAAACATTAAATAGGGTTTGTATTAAGCTGGGTTCTAAAGTTTTCTATAAGGGTAAACCCCTATAGTTAATTACATCTTAAATGACCGTGGTCACCTAAAAAAATGCTCGATTAAGATCAGAAAATATTTTCTTCAAGAATTTCAAAAGGGTATGACTTTTCAAAGATAGGACCAAAGAGTGTCAAATGAGAAAGACTCAAATTTGAAACATTGTTATGTGATACACCTAAAATATATAGTATTTTTAGACACATTTTAATACATATTTTTGAGATATTGTGCTTTAATGAAAAATATTTGTGTTTTTTTTTCAGATACAAGTAAAAATGGCAAAAATGGTTAAAGAAGTGAAAAATGATCAAATTTGGAGCAAAAATGTGAAAAAATGTGCAAAAGATTTTTAGCGACTAAGAACCAAATCCGGCGTTTAAGCGCTGGTTAAATAGAGAAGGCCGCGCTTAAGTGCTGAGACCCCTCGCTTAAGCGCCAGTGACAGTTTCATGACGCGTAAAATTGGTTTTCACGAATTTTGAAGAGATTTTTGAGACACCCATTGGCTTAATAGGTGGTTGTAACCACCATGAACGAAAATTATCATGAAAGGATGCATCTCTTAGGCAAATACATCGAATCAAGACATATTTTGAAGAGATCCCAAGACACCTCTTGGAAAACTATAAAAGAAAGAAGAGAGGACTTAGAATAGAGTCCTGAAAATATTAATAGGTTTTGAAAGTTCTTCTCTGAGGAGTTAGTTCGGAGAGAATTTCAGGAACCACTTTTTATTTATATTATCCTTTTTGTTATTTTATTTTGAGTGATTGCAAAAGAGAAGAGATTCAAAGGAACTTCAAGAGTTTGGTGGAGGACTTGAGATAAGTTCTTATCTTTTTAATTTAAACTAATTTTGGTTTTAATCGAGACTTGTTGTTGATTTTCTCCATGGATTTTGAGTAGTTTTTTTTAAGTACTTTTAAACTAAAGTGTGGTTTTGTTTTCTCCATGGATTCTGAGTTATTTTCTTTATCTTTCTTTTTTGTTTTAGACTACTTTTGGTTTTAATTGAGACTTGTTGTTGGTTTGACAATGATTTCTTCTTTTGGACTACTTTTGGTTTTAATTGAGACTTGTTGTTAGTTTGACAATGATTTCTACTTTTAAACTACTACTTTTGGTTTTAATTGAGACTTGTTGTTGGTTTGACAATGATTTCTTCTTTTAAACTAAAAGACTACTTTTAGTTTTAATTAATGTATTGTTGGTTTGACAATGATTTCTACTTTTAAACTAAAGTATGGTTTTGTTTTCTCCATACAATATTGTTGGTTTGACAATAATTTCTTCTTTTAAACTAAAGTGTGGTTTTATTTTCTCCATAAATATTGGTTTGACAATGATTTCTACTTTTAAACTAAAGTGTGATTTTATTTTCTCCATGGATTATGAGATTTGACAATGATTTCTACTTTTAAACTAAAGTGTGGTTTTGTTTTCTCCATGGATTCTGAGTTAAAATGTGGTTTTGTTTTCTCCATGGATTCTGAGTAGTTTTCTTTATCTTTCTTGTTAAAATGATAAATGTGGTTTTGTTTTCTCCATGGATTCTGAGTAGTTTTCTTTATCTTTCTTCTTAAAATGATAAACTTCTTTGGTTTTAATTGAGACTTGTTGTTGGTTTGACAATGATTTCTTCTTTTAAACTAAAGTGTGTTTCTTTTTCATGGATTATGAGTAGTTTTCTTTATCTTTCTCCTTAAAATGATAAGTAATTAAAGTGTTACATAGATTCTGAGTAGGTTTCTTTATCTTTCTTCTTAAAATGATAAGTAATTAAGTTTTCGATGGAAGTTGCGGAGAGTATTGATCTTTAATGTTGGAAGAAATTGTGATGATTTAAATCCATGCACTTAATTTACTTCTTGATTTGGTCAATCAATATGTTAAAATTTATTGTGAGAACATGTAAGAACCGGACTGGTATTGTCTAACTGAACAATTAGAAATAATCACATGAGATTGTGTGAATGAGAATGTAGTTCATATGATTGGGTGCAAATAAATAGGGAAATATTCTTTGATGGGTGTAGAGTTAGAGGACTTTAAAGTGATAGGTTAAAGCCCCCAACTTGGTTAATTGTTTTAGGTTCTGATACGAGAATGTTAGCCTCCAGGTAGAGGGAATTGAGGAAATTCTAGAGTGAGAGCTAGTATCTTCTCCGCCTAGCTGGTCTTCAGAACTATTCAAACTTTAAATTCGCCAATGTTCTTTATAGCATCTCTAATAAGGGTAAATAATATTATTACTTCTATTTGACAGAACACAATTTGCATACTTCTATAACAGAATTCCTATACTTATTACTGATTCATGATAAGAAGAAAGATATTTCATTTTAAGTACTTTTCTTCTACAAAAACTTTAGTTATCTTTTTATTGTTTCGTTAAAATATCAAAAATATAAAAAATATTTAAATTTTAAATTTCTACAAAAATTACTTTTAGTTTAAGTAATTAACTTTTTAAAAATTGGAAAAAAACTTTATAAAAAGTGTATATTGCATAATCTTCCCTGTGGGTTCGATATTCAGGTCTTAATTAAAAAGTCATATATTACTTGATAACGATACGTATACTTGTGTAGTATCTCAATATAAATATATATAAATTAAAAATTTTTATTTTTATTTTTCTTCAGGATCAAGTTTTAGGTTTTGTTGCAAAATAAGGAAATATAAGTTAAACATACAATCAAAATTATTATTATACTGTGCATAAGCATTAAGTCAGTGTATAAAGTTTTTGGCGCCGTTGTCGGGGAAGAAAATTAAGTAAATTTCTATTTTTAGAAAGTCTTATTTAAAGTTTAAATATTTTATCTTATTTTGCATGTTTTATTTTATTTTATTTTATTTTTTGTTAGTGTATGCGTAATTCAGGTTCTGAAGGACTAGTGTCCTACGATTTTGAATTAGAAAGAACTATTAGAAAAATCAGAAAAACCAAAAAATTTAAAAATCTTGAAAAATCCAAAAAAAATTACAGAAATGACAGACAAAAATAATCAAAATGCTGAAATTCATCCAGAGTTTAGACCTTTAAGAGATTATGTCAACCCTACTGTAGATGAACTTCATTGTAGTATTAAAAAATCTACTATAGTGGCTAATTCATTTGAGCTTAAACCTGTTATTATCCAAATGATATCAAATAATGAATTTGGAGGATCACCAAGTGAGGATCCAAATTTACATCTTACCAATTTTCTAGAATTATGTACTACATTTAAATATGATGGTGTTTCAGATGATGTCATAAGACTAGGTTATTTCATTTCCCACTGAGGGATAAAGCTAAGATGTGGTTGAATTCTTTAGCACCTGGATCTATCAGAACTTGGGGTGATTTAGCACAAAAATTCCTTGTTAAATATTTTCTACCATAAAAAACTGCGAAGCTTAGAAATGATATTACATCTTTTAATCAGTTTGAAGGGGAATCTATTTATGAAGCATGAGAACGATTTAAAGAACTCTTAAGAAAGTGTTCACACCATGCTATACCAAATTGGTTAATAATTCAAACCTTTTTATAATGGATTAATTGGTTCTCTTAGATCTATTATCGATGCCTCTGTTGGTGGTTCATTGATTTCAAAACCATTTCATGACGCTTAGGCTTTAATTGAAGAGATGGCTACCAATAATTTTCAATGGTCTTCTGAGAGGGTAAAATTAAGAAAGTAGCTAACATTCATGAAACTGATGCATTTACTATGTTAGCAAATCAAGTTGCTACAATTTCAAGGAAGTTAGACCAATTTGTAATGAATTTTTCTCAACCAATTTCCATGATTGAAGAGAATTCATTAGGCCAAATGTTAGATTCTCAAACATCATTAGAAACTTTGAATGTCCCAAATAATAAGAAAAATAACTCATATTCCAATTATTATAACCCAAGTTGGAAGAACCATCCCAACTTTAACTGGAATAACAATTTGGGTAGTAATAATCAGCAATGGGGGAACAACCAAGTAAATCTATTGGGAAACTGGAACAACTAAGAGAATAATAATTATAGATCTACTTATCGTCCAGGTTTCAACAGTAATGCACAGTTTAAGGAGAAGAAGTTGTCTATAGAAGAAGTGGTGTTACAAATGGGTAATCAGTTACAAAGTCAAGGAGCATGGGCAAATCAAAAGTTCATTAAGTAATAGATCCCAAGGAACACTTCCTAGTAATACTGAATCAAATCCAAAAGACCAGAATAAAAAACAAGTTAAAGTCGTATAACTTAGAAGCGGAAGTGAGTTAGAAGGTAGGGTTCAAAAAGAGATTGAAATAGAGAGAGAAGAAATTGAAGAATCAAAAGAGGATGCTCCGAAAGATTCTGAAAGACCTATTCCATCGAAAATTGATTTAGAAAAATCACCACCTTCATTTCCTTAGAGACTTCGACAACATAAGTTGGATAAGCAATTTTCAAAATTTTTGGAAATATTTAAGAAGCTTACAATC
>JXCR01105177.1:1715-11878 GCA_002079205.1 Phalaenopsis hybrid cultivar
AATTTTCTATGCAAAGATATGGATTTTTAAAGTTTAATAGCTATATTTTGAATTTTTTAAATATCCTATTTATTTATTCAAACCGCGGGCTGACTGGATCCTCGGATCCGCAATTTTTTAAATATCCTATTTATCTATTCAAACCGCGGGCTGACTGGATCCTCGGATCCGTCTAGAAGCCACGCGGCGCGCTCCCATTTGACGCCGCCTTCTGAGTCAGCTGCCACGCGTCGCGCAAATTTTTAAATATCCTATTTATCTATTCAAACCGCGGGCTGACTGGATCCTCGGATCCGTCGAAACAACGCGCTCCCATTTGACGCCGCCTTCTGAGACAGCTGCCACGCGTTGCATTGTATCGCATCAGATGCCCATCCGGCTTGATCTCCATCGTCCATCCAATACACGCAAAAATGAACGGCATCCGTTCATCGTCCCCAAAGGAATGATCCTTCGTCCATCCAATACACGCGAAAATGAACGGCATCCGTTCATCGTCCCTAAAGGAATGATCCCGTGACCGTCCACTCTAAAACCTTAATATCTCCCCTCATTTCTTAATGCATTTTAGTGATTATTTTAAAATTGCTCATTTAAATAGAAAAACACATCCATACGATTAAGATGCTATGAAATTAAGCTATTATAAACATAGAGCTCGCGAAAGCTCGGAAGAGTAAGGGAGGTTATACCTTTGCTCCGAGAGGTGTAGCCTCAATCAAAGATTCTTCACACCTTTGTTATACTCTAAAGAGCTTAGGGATGGAGTCCCTGGCTCTGGTGTAAGGCCTATGTATGATTTTGACCACAGCCGATTTTGGGNAAATTGGCTCAATTAAATATGGAATTTGGTGTAGGATATCATGAGGAATAACCTTCATCAAGGGTGAAAGTCATTTTGAGGCCAATTGGTTAATCAGTTTGGTGGATTTTTGATTTTTGACCCATTTTAAGCATATTGGGCTAAGTTTGGGTCAAACGTGGGCTAGCCATGGGCTAAGTCCAAATTGATTGTTGTGGTTGGTATAAATCATCATTATGAACAACTTTCATGAAGGATTAAAGTTATTTTGAAGTTGATTTGGTGGTCAATTTGGGTGGATTTTCATGGGTTTGGTTTTAGTCCAAATTAGGCATATTAAGCTAAACATGGGTCAAGCTTGAGCTAGCTTTGGGCTAAGCTCAAATTGATTATTTTATTTGGTATAAAACATCATTATGCAACTTTAATGAAGTATTAAAGTTGTTTTTAAGTTGATTTGATGATTAATTTGAATGGATTTTGATGGATTTGGGTTTAGACCTAAATTAAGCCTTTAAGGGTCAAAGTGGGTCTAACTTGAGCTAGCTTTGGGCTAAGCTCAAATTGATTGTTGTGTTTGGTAAAAAATAAGGTCAAACTTGAGCTAACTTTGAAATAAGCTCAAATTCATTGTTGTGTTTGGTCGTAAATGACCTTATAAAGGATTTTCAACAAAAATTGGATGCCAATTTGAGGTCTAAGGCATTAAATTATTGAAATTTGGGGTGTTAGCCAATATTGTGGCTAATTTGGGGATTTTGTCAAAGATGGTCAAATTGACCAAATTGAACCATGGTGTAGTTGGAAAAAATAAAATTGGGAATATTTTGGATTTATTGAGATTTTTTAGGAATTTTTTGGAATTTTTGGGATTTTGGGTCATGGAGGGGTATTTTGGTAATTTGGTGTTTTTGGTAGTTTTGGCAAATTTTGATGTATTCAAAGTGTTTGGAATAAGTTTTGATCAACTTTGGGTATTTTTGCAAAATTTGGGAATTTTGGCCAAATTTGGGTCCCAAGGGCAGTTAGGTAATTTGGAGGTATCTCGGGGCAAAAGACCAAGTTGGGCATTTCAAATAGAATTGGATAGATATCCATTCTAAATGAAACATGGATCAATGAAATCCCCATTTTGGGCTCTCATGTATTGATCTTAATTAATGTATTGTGAAGATAAAGTAAGAGTATAATATACCTTAGCTTCAAATCAACACCCAAGGTCAATCCTAAGGCCAAGTAACCCTATAAAAACTCTTCTTAAGCTTTCCCACAATGATCTTACCTTCTAAAAATTAGAGTTTAGGACCAATATGTGGAATCTCAAGTTGAGCAAAGAGAAGAATTTTGAATTTCAATGGTGAGGATACCTTTTCTAGTTTTCTAAGACTAGTCAATAGAGAAACCTTATGGCTAGACCCTAATGGTGAAGGTACCTTTTCTAGTTTTCTAAGACTAGTCAATAGGAAAGTCCTATGGTAGACCTAGGCTTGGTACATTTTCTAGTTTTCTAAGACTAGTCAGTAGGAAAGTCCTATGGCTAGACCTAGGCTAAAAAAGTTTCTAGACCTCAACCAAAAGTGAGGTCAACAAATGGACCCCCAATAGGTGTGGAGCTAGACCTAGGCTATTAAAGAAGTTTCTAGACCTCAACCAAAAGTGAGGTCAACAAATGGACTTTTGATTTTCTAATAGTGGGGTACCTCTTCTAGTTTTCTAAGACTAGTCAATAGGAAAGTCCTATGGCAAGAAGAATTTTGAATTTCTAATTGTGAGGATACCTTTTCTAGTTTTCTAAGACTAGTCAATAGGAAAGTCCTATGGCTAGACCTAGGCAGTTGGGGAAGCATACCGCACGTATTGGTGTTGACCGACAAGATCAACAAGATTGATAATGAGGTCAACAGGGGGTTTAATACTTAAAGGAATAGGATTTTTATTATCATTTTCCAGTAAATCTAATGCTTCAAATTTTCCCTGAATATAATCTAAATCTTTTTCTTTTAGTTTATTTTCAGTATAAAAAATTTCTCCTTGCTTTAATTTATCTTTGAATTCATTCTTAAACTGCTCATCACTTAGATGATCAACTACTTCCATCCTGAAACATTCATTATCTTTTTTTATTGCAGGATATTTCGTAGCTTTTGCTATATAAAATTTCACTTCTTGATCATTAACTCTCATCATTAATTCTCCTTTTTGCACATTCATTACAACTCTCCCTATTGTGAGAAATGGTCTCCCTAAAATAATGGGAATCTCTTTATCTTCCTCCCTATCCAATACTATAAAGTCTACAGGGAAAATAAATTTATCTACTTTTACTAGCACATCTTCTATAACTCCTTTTGGATAAGTTATTGATCGATCAGCTAATTGAAGAGGTACAGTAGTAGGAAAAATTGCTTCAAATCTAAACGTTTAAAAATTGATAAAGGCATAACATTGATACTCGCTCCTAAATCACATAAAACTTTTCCGTAAAAATTTTCTCCAATTCACAAGGTAAAATAAAATTATAGTCTTCACTCAGTGCAATAGTCTCATGATCTGTAAACTTCTTTTTCTTGTGTAATACATCCTTTATAAATTTAACATAACTTGAAATTTTTTCCAAAGCTTCAACATAAGGAATATTTATTATTAAGTTCTGAAGGATTTCCATAACTTTTGTAAATTGTTTATCTTTATTCTTCTATTTCAGTCTTTGAGGAAATGGAGGTAATGGTTTTTATATAGGGTTCTATGTTTGTTCATTTTCCTGTTGATCATTTTCCATTTCTTCCTTTTCTTCATCAACTTCAAATTCTCTTTGGATCCTTGTTTCAACTTCTTTTCCACTTTGTAATTGAATAGATTTAATTTGTTCTTTATTTTGATCTTTTTGATTAAATTCCACAGTACTTGGAAAAATTCCAGAAGATTTATTACTAAGTGCAGTAGTAATGTGTCCTAATTGATTTTCAATATTTATAATAGTAGCCCCTTGATTTTATATTTGATTTCCCATTTTCAACATTACTTCTTCCATCATCAACTTCTTTTCCTTAACTTGTGGGTTAGGGTTGGAGTTAAATCTGGAGTATAATAAGGTTGAAAATAGGATTTTAGTGATTGTTCAGATTTCTGGATGGATTCACCGAATTATTATAATTATTTCAACTAAAATTAGGGTGATTTTTCCAACTTGGGTTAAAATAGTTAGAATAGGGATTGTTATTTTGATTATTTATAGCGTTTAAAGTTTCATAAGATTATTGAGTATCAATAATCTGTTCTAGTGAATTCTCCTCTATTACTGAGGGTACTTGAGAATAATTTATTCTCATTTGATCAATCTTTTTAGAAATAGCAGCAATTTGAAATGCCAAAATAGACATTGTATCAGAATCATGAATACTAGCTACTACCTTAGGATTTACCCTTTTAGAGGGCCATTGAAAATTATTAGTAGCCATTTCTTCAATTAATGAATATACTTCACCAAAAGTTTTTGACATTAATGAGCCACCCGCAACAGCATCTATAATAGATCTCAGTGATCCTACTAATCCATTGTAAAATGTTTGAATTATTAACCAATCTGGTAAAGCATGATGTGGACATTTCTTAAGAAGATCTTGAAATCTTTCGCAGGCTTCATATATCGATTCCCCTTCAAAATGACAAAAAGATATAATATCATTTCTAAGCTTAGCGATTTTCGAGGGTGGAAGATATTTAGCCAAGAATTTTTGTGAAAGTTCTCCCCAAGTTCTAATAGATCCAAGTTCTAACAAATTTAACCAAGCCTTGACTTTATCCCTTAATGAAAAAGAAAAATAGTCTAAGCCTAACAACATCATTAGACACACTGTCATATAAATATAGCACAAATTTGAAGAAATATAGCAAGATGTAAGTTAGGATCTTCAGTAGGTGATCCTCCATAGTGATTATTTTGTACCATTTGGATAATATCAAGTTTAGACTCAAATAAATTAGCAGCAACATTTAGATTTTGAATAGTCAAGTGAAGTTCATATGTTATCGGATTTGCGTAATATTTTAAAGGACTTTGTCAATTTTTATTTATTAGATTATCTAAGTTATTCGCCATTTCTTGTAAATTTTTAATTTCTCTATTGTTTTCAAAATTTTCTAATAGTACATTCTAATTGTAAAAAGTAAGGCACTAAACCTTTAGATCCAATATTTCACATAAACAAATAAAGCAAGCAAAGTAAAACACTCTAATAAAAATATTTCTTTTTGGATTTTTAATTTTAAATTCTATATATATNTTTTTAATTCAACCGTTACCTTCCCCACGCAACGACGCCAAAAACTCGATCCAACTTTTTTGTTGCGATAGATTGTGTAAAATTTAATTAAATATAATTAATTAATATTTGAATTCTATGCAAGTGTGCATATCATTATCAATAAATAATAGACTTTCTATTTAAGCCCCAAATATCGATTCTACGGGGAAATTTAAATTGGAAATGATAATTTTTCTAGGAAATTCACAGAATGTCAATTGAAATCACTGTCACTAATTTCAATTGTTGAGACGTAATCGAAATTAAATTTCTAAACTTTTATCAAATCAAATATGTAAAATTTAAAATAGTAAATACTAATTTATTAACTATGTTTATGTAATAGAGATTCTTATGTGAAAAAGCATCCTTCCCACTACAATGAGGCTATGGTAAAATGAGATGAGATAATTCATAATATGTATTGTGCCAAATAGGAGCAATTTCAATTCTCTACCGTGATATAGTGCATAGAAAATCAATGGATAATATCAGTGTTTAGTCCCTAAATCCATGATTAGGCTAGGAGGATACTGGCTCCCACTCTAGAGCACTTACTTCCCTTCACCGGAAGGCTAGCTCTTGCTTTAGTTTTAAACACTAAGACTGAATTGGAGATTTTAGTCTGTCACTCTAAAGGTTCTCCAATTCTACACCCAACAAAGAATATTTCTCTATTTATTTGCACTTAATTCCATAAACGATGTTCTCCAACATGGAATCAAATGCGATCTTTACTCTATTATAGAACTCATACTTCATTTACCGGATCATATGTTTCACAACAGATTTTAACAATTCAATTGGCCATATCAAAAGGTAAATTAAGTTTGAAGTTGAAAAATCATCACAATTTATTTTACAATTTAATATTGGTACTTTCATATTATCTCTTCATTTCACCATATCTCAGAGTAGGGAGAAAGATAGAGGGAACTACTCAGACTTCATGAGAAAGAAATAACAAAACACAAATTTCATATATAAGAGAAAGTTCATAAAACACTGATAAACAAATAATACTTATCTAAAAACTCTTTCTCAAAGCAAATCTTTTGTAGCTTTTCCTTTGAAACCTAGGAAGAAGATATCTCTCACTTTTCTCCTTCTCCAACACACTTACAGAAAGTTTCACACTAAATCTCACCACAAAAACTCTAAACTATGAAAACAAAATCACTAATTGACTCTAATATGGAAGTGGAATGGAATGATGTGATGTGAAAAATGAAAGTAAAGGAGTGAAAAACATAGAGGAGCCCATTTTCTGATGAAATTCAACCCCAAATAGATCCCAGTTCACCAAGAGGTGCCTCCAAAACTCTTTAAAAAGTCATCCAAATACATCAAACCTTCTAGAAATGGGGTCTGCACCGTCTTTGACACCGTCGGCGCTGAGTAAAAAAATCTCCGTGTTAATTTGTTCTACGTCGTCGGCGCTGAGCATTTCTTCAAAAACGTCGCTTGGAATCCAAATTTCATCCTTTTTTCTTTCTTTTTGCTTTAAGCCCTAAAAATCAACAACATGCAAGAAAACATCAAAATACCTTCCATTAAGGTGTAATATCATCAAAAATAGGTATAAAATATGAGTCTAAAAATTCATATATTTTTGGTGTATCAGTCCCTTCTCAACGATGATCTGCCAGATGAGAAAATACTATGAGTGGAGTTCTCTAATGCCAGACATTGGAAAATGCACTTTGATAGAGCTTCGTCAGCTAGAAAGGATATAGAAATGAAGATATTCATACGAGGAAAAATATGAATCGATATGATTTCTGTTACACCAAATTAGAGAATGTTAATGTTATCCTACCACCTGACAGATCCATGCACAAATAATGAGGTAGAATACGAAGCTTTGATTACCAGATTAGAGTTGATAATCTCAATGGACATAACAAAAATTATCATATATGACAACTCACAACTTCTCATTCAAGAAGTTGTTGGATAGTACAAGACTTTAAAGCTGAGGTTGGCAGGATATCATCAATAAACAATAAAATTATTAGAACAAATCCCCAGTGTGACGTTGTACAAGATTCTTCAGAAGATAACTCCCAAAAAGATGCTTTAGCCAAACTTGCTAAGGAAATGATGTGTCCAATAGAGGATTCCATTGAAATTACAGTACAAAAACACCAAGTTTTGTCAAAGATCAACCTTGATAGTCTACGCAAGTTTGGAAAAGAGGAAGAGATGACACTTGTAGTAGCTGATATTATTGAAGATTGGCACAAGCCATTAATAGAATATTTGCAAGCAGAAAAACTACCAAAAGATAAGCCAAAAACATATTATATCACGAGAAGAGCTATGTCATATGCTTTGATAGGTGATGTCCTCTATAAAAGGTCATTTGATCAGATGTGGCTGAGGTATTTAAGAAGAGCTGAAGCACAAGATATTGTCAAAGAAGTGCACACCGAATTGTGTTGTGCTCACTAGTCAGGGTCAAAGATGAAGATGAAAATTAAGAGTCTAAGATATTATTGGTCAGTGATGATTATTTTCGTTCATTTTTATCTTTTTTATTTTAAAAGGAATCTTCAGCTTGTTGATCATTGTATACTTCCCCCATTTGAATAAATCTCCCACCGAAATCAGATCAGCCATTAGAAGAGGAGAGGAATCAAATAAGAAGGGACATACAACAAAGTGACAAACCTTGCAAGGATAAGTCATGAATGTCCCCCCAAATAAGATCGGGTGGAGGCACCTTAAACCAATATCCAAAAAAGAAGTATCTACATAGACTATCCATAACCATAGAGTCAGGTGCATGTATCTATTCTGGGGTCAAGAGCACTCCCAGAGGAATGTATTCCTACTAATTAATTACATCTTGGGGAATACCCAAGAATACTCTCAATAAAAGGAGTCTTAATTCATATTATCATAGACCTGGGGTATAGGCAATCAATGAAAGGTTATTTCGTGTGGGAATAGTCCCGATGCTTTAAAGCTCACGCTAAGCCAGTGGGCAGAGAGTGAGTCTCTCACGTCTGCAATGGGTAGTGGCTCATTACCACACAAAGCCCACAGAATAACAAAAACCATCTTTACGGGGATATACCAATGCAACAAAGCACTTTTGGGCCAGGGCAGAGGACAAATTGTCGTATCCTAAATGGGCATCACCTCATCGGCATCAGACCGTCAAAATGATATTGACAAAGTCAAAGGAGTGATAGGGCACAAAGGGGCTTAACAAAAGGAAGGTAGAGTGATCCTAAAAGGTAGAGATAATTGGGTTGGGGTACTACGGACCCATCATACACAACTAATAGGACCCTAACTCTACCTGGTCGTGAAGGTAGTCATCCCAACATGTCTTGAGGTTCCCGGTCAGCAATTCGTGAATTGTGTTGTCCACGAGAACCTCGATAGCCATAAGACCAAAAGAAGGAAACTTTATCTTAAGACTAAAATCTAGGGCTCCAAGAGGTGGGACTTATACCTATAGAAGTGGCAAGGATGCCTCAGAAAAGAAAAAAAAAGTGGAGGTTCAGCTACAAAGTTGAAAATGCTCCAAATAAAAGGACTTATACCCCGTCTGGGTTGGGGAGCCTTCTAACACCCAAGGCACAGTAGAAAACCACCTATATAAAGGTATACTGGGTCAGTCAGGTTGAAGAAGCGCGGGGGCTCCTCTTTGAGATATGAAAATATAATTTAGTTATATAGAGCGGTCCTTAAGTATTATGGAGGCTCTATTAATATATGCAGGAAAGCAAATGTGAAATTTTTAAATCTTGAATGTTTTAATCCAAAATTTTAATTATCTTGAATATTTTCTTTAGGATTTTTAAGTAGAAAAATTAGAATTTTAAGTCCTAATGAGCCTATGTTTCAGCGTGAATTCTTAGAGAAACCATAGAAAGAAATAAAGAAAAACATGTGCAAATGTGTGGGCATACAACATGATGCAAAAAATAAAACAAGCAAAATCAAAATAATAAAGAGACCAGTGTTGCTGGGTCGACAACATATCTCAAAAGAGAAAAGAGAGGCCAGACTCAGCATATACATGCCGGGTCCTAATTATATAAATTAATATAAATTGTAGAATTAAGATACGGAGCACGGGCATCTGCTCCTGGTCCCCTCCACATGGTTTTCATGCCAAACACTTCAGAACCCATGCCCATATCTTATTTCTTCTATAAGACTCTCTTAAACTCTAAAAGTGCATAACAAAAAAGAAAAAGACTCAATCCTGCATGAAAACAAGTGTCAACAGAAAGCTCACTTGCAATTAATGTATCATGAGCCATGCCTTAAAAGTAGGGGAGCTAAATAACACCTTTAAGCAAAAGAATCAGAATTCGTCATATGCTCCCTCAAAGAGGCACCTGTGTGTGTGTGCATATAAATAGGCATGGCTTTCTACAGAAGAACGCCCTAACATACTACCAAACTTATGCAGCATGTAGTCACACCGCAAGCATAATGCAAAAGAAAGATAACTGGTTAGGACAACCAATCCAGCAAATAAATATAGCTAGACATTAAAAAGACTACCTAACACTTTAAATCCTAGCCTAACACACCATCTAACAAAAAGTGCGTCAACTTAGTATCTAACTGCGGGGTATATCTGGGTATAGTATGACTTTAACAGGGTCACCATACCGGTCCCATCCTAAAGATTTGATGGATTTAAAGGTGTCACAAAGAGTGGTGACACAAGTTAGATCTATTAGATCTTTAGCATAGTCATACTCGTGTCAATCCCGATGACTTAACTCACATTGCTCACCGGGATCGGCTCAGCAAGCAATGCTCGTTAAGTCACTCTCCTAACAAGCCTAGCTCGCTATCCTTGCAAACATGAAAATGAAAATGCAAGTAAATCAAAACATATAAGCAGTGATAAAGAGTACGTCGTTGTCAGCGTTATTTTTGGTTGGAGGTGTTGCCTGTAAAAAGCTGTCGGTCTCCGGAATCAAAATCCCGTCGCCCGCTTCGGAAGGACATTTTAACTTACATATATATATAGTTTAGAAAAATATGAAATTAAACTGACCCCATATTTTTCATTGTTTAAA